>SADC01000623.1:0-51394 GCA_004194705.1 Ditylenchus dipsaci | reverse complement strand
AGGTAACGTTTCTTTTATGTATGGCTCTCAAATCCTGTTTATTTAGTTTCCAACAAGCGTGAATACTCTAAAAGCCATGCTTATGAACAAGTGTACCAATGTGGAAGAAAAGCCATGAAGAAAGCACTAGAGAATTTGCCTGTTTGACCGTCATAACCTGTGATGTATGGAGTGACAGTAGTATGAAACATGCATATCTAGGTATTTTAATGACAGTTGTGAATGTTCATGTGATCATATTTACAGGAATTACGCTGCATTGTCTGGATCAAAACTGGGGTCATAGGCAGAATTTTTTTCAATGTCCATAGTTATAGGCATAATGAAAATGAAAGTCACAGTTCATAGTCATAGGCATAGCTTTTCAAGTCATAGTCATAGCCATAATGAAAGTCATAGTCAGAGTCATAGCATAGGCATAGTTTTTCAAAGTCATAGCATATTCATAGGCATAATTTTTCAAATCATAGTCATAGGCATAATTTTTGAATGACATAGTCATAGTCATAATGACTATGACTATGCTATTGAAAATTTCTGCTAATGACTATGACTATGACTTTGACCTCAACTATGCCTATTGACTGTGGCGTTATGCCTATGACTTTTGAAAAACATGGTCCACTCCAAGCCCCTGACCATTGAGCTTGGAGTGGAGAGAGCAGACACGACCGCCGTCAAACAACAAAACTTAAGAATGAATGAAATGACTGAAAGATTTGCTTATATAGTCGAATGACTAAGAAAAGAAAATTTTTTGGTCTCGAACAGAAAAGAACGTTTGAAATGAATGTGCACAGACAGACACACACACACACACACAAAAGCCTTTAGTACTTACGGATTACTTTTTAGTAAGGTTATGATTAAATTATTAAAAAAGCAAAGCCAGCACTGGGAATCGAACTCACTGACAACGGTTAACCACACGTTGCCGCTATACCACTACACTACCTAGTAACTTGTGTTCACATAACTATTAGACTAAAGTAATTTTATTTTTAACACGCTCCGGCCTGACCGTAAGACCAGCATATTATGGGTGCAGAATTTCCCGGAAAATCTGAATCCGCAAACCGTTTTTTAAAAAGGCCGTTTGGCTCGATCTTCCGACCGATTTCTGAATAGCGTCAAATGTGGCTTGAGTATGTTCATAAAATCAGTTGGTACTCAAATATTTGATATACACACGCATGTCCTGATAGCTCGTTAGAAAGGCAGAAAACTAAGCTTTCTAATGTATATTGTTCAGGTATTTATGATAGGTAATTGTTAAATGTTTGGGCTAAAGAAACCTTGTGTGTCATTTTTTTCAAAAAAGTTTTTTATTTTAATGTGCAAAATTAGATGTGATAGAGCCGTTGTTTAGCAAAAGCCACATACTTTTTGAAAGACCAACTAAAACTACACTAAAAAATAGTTTGAAGTTAAAAAAATAGGGCGACGGTAAATTCGCCTACAGTAAATTCGCTACAGGTAAATTCGCCTACAACTCTTAAATTAGCTCAATTTAACAAAAAAGGGACACAGATATCCTCAAAACACCAAAAAGATAAGATTTGACATAGTTTTGCTAGCTGTGGCCTACCGCATAAAGAACTCTGGTATGCATACATTTTTATGCATCCAGAGTCACTTCCGAGTGATTTGCGTCTAAGGTATGTGGGTGGACGCATCTCAACGCCAAGCAACCAAGCCCAGGGGGTTGGTTGGTTAGAGATGCGCGCACTCACTTACCTTAGACATGATTCCGAGAAATACTCCTCATCATAAAAGCATATAGAGACTCTTTTTGCCTAGCTCCAGTGACCAAAACGGGGTAGAATGCTAAATATATGGCTTTATTATGACTCGAGAGGAGGCTTGGGTTGACAAACCAATGCTTTAGTCTTCAGAAACCTTCTGGTAACACGTTTCTGTGCATAATAGTATGACAATCACAATATTATAAATATCGAAATGAAAAAATCAAATTCGAGTTGTAGGCGAATTCACTTGTAGGCGAATTACTGTAGGCGAATTTACCTAGAGCCAACAAAATAAAGTCTTTAGAGTGCTAAGCGACAGTTTAAAAAAAAATAATTATTCAAAAACGTGAAACTTGTTTCTCACTAGACCAACCTGCATTTAGACGCCGGATTCATGTTCAGCATGGTCAATTCGCTTATAATGCTGATATTTAAATTTAAAAGTCATTGTCAAAATTTAAATTCCCTCTCAAGGAAACAATTATTTAAACGGGCAATACCTTTTTTGTACCAGATTCACTTTTTTCTGTCACAGATTTCCTCATTTCTGTCACAGATTTGGTTCTCGACACGAAATCCACAATTTTAAAAATTTTTGTGTGAAATTCAGGGTGGGCAAAGACCAGATGGCTGGAGACCCACTCGGAACATAGTGACGCCTGTCCTGCCTGGTCCGTCCCGTCCCTGTCCGGACGGCGTCGAAAAACCGGACGGTCGGACAGCCGGCTTGCCGGCCGTCCGAGCGGCCGGCCGGTGGACGGCGGTTGAAACGTCCAAGACGGCAGACGGCCGGCAACGACAAACTCAGACGGGACGACCGACGGCCGGTCCGTCTGACACCGTCCTTCACTAGACCGAGCAAATTTTAATCTTTTTTTTAACAAAAAATTCAGCTCGGAGAATCACAATCTATTGATACGCTTGCCCTAATAGAAATCACATCACCATTCGGCTTAGGGACAGTTCATGTCGCTTGAGATAAGAATCTACCAATGACCTCGTAGAATATGTATTGCATCGCTGCGTTCGAGAGGCTGGTTACAGAAAAGTAGCCACGTTTCAAACAAACGAGCTAAAGACACTGACTTTTTATAAAACAACAAAAAATTCAGCCAAATGGGCCAATGAAAAGTTAGCGATCGATATTTTGATAATTTCGGCTTGGTCATGTGTTGCTGAAAGAATATTTTCTATAATGACAATGCATGCGGAAGGAAGAAGAGTAGGTATTAATAAAGAACTGATAAAAGCTCGAATACTTCTGACATATAACTCGAGATATATTTTTTAAGTTACTAATTTTTTTTAATAAAGATCAATTTTTCAGTAAAAAATTTGTCACAAAACGTTTTTCACTGTTTAGGTCGGTTGGACGGCCGGTCACAAACGTCTAGGACGGGGACGCCGTCTAATTTCAAAAAGCGCGGTCACTATGCTCTGGAATGGCCAAAAGGCCAAAATTATTGGTTTTCGGGGGTTTACTAAAAGGGAGGGTAAACTTTTTGAGAAAAATCGATTGAGCTGATCAGATTTTGGGTCCGATGGGCTTAATCGCCCACAAATCCACCCTGAAACACTCAAACCACCATAGACCTGAAATTCTGAGCGATTTAACCGATCGGACCCGAAATAATTTTGGCCTTTTGGTCATTCCGGAGTGGGTCTCCAGCCGTCTGGTCTTTGCCAACCCCTGAATTTCACACAAAAATGTTAAAAATTGTTGATTTCGCGTCGATAATCAAATCTGGGACAGAAATGAGGAAATCTGTGAAAAAAAAGTGAATCTGGTACAAAAAAAAGTGAATCTGTGACAAAAAAAATTTGCCCTATTTAAACTAGCGAGAAATTAGATATTTGAATAATTTTTGTATGAGAGGAATTTGAATTTTGACAATGACTTTTAAATTTCAAGATCAGTTTTATAAGCAAATCGACCATGTTGAGCACGAATCCTGCGTCTAAATTGCAGGTTGGTCTAGTGAGAAACAAGTTCACGTTTTTCAATTTTTTTTTTAATTTACCGTCGGTGCCGCAGTGGATAAGTGATTGTGTTTCATGACCCGAAACAGTGCGCAGTTCAACCCCACCTGGTAGCACGCTAGTTACTGCGGCTTGTTTGACCAATCATTTCGAGTGCAATACCGTATTTTTTTCAATAAACACACCCCCGGGGTTGTCCTTAAAACACTTTCTTAGCGCTGTGTTTTGACCCACTTTTTGAAGCCTGCTTTTAGGCAAGTTTGCTGGCTAAAATTGATTTACGCCCTCAAAAAACTGATTTACGCCCTCAATTTATTATTTACGCCCTCAAATCAGAAAGTTGATCAAATACTGATTTACGCCCTCAAATTGCTCATTTACGCCCTCAAATTTATCATTTACGCCCTCAAATCGATCAAAATGCTAATTTTAGCCATCAAACTGCTCATTATTTCTTTAAACTTATGAAACTAGATGTAAATTAAAAACAGAGAAGTCTCTAGTTGCCTTAAAGGGATGGATCATATCGGCTAGGTCATAGGTTCTAATTCCTCTGGGTATAGAGTTCGGCGTTGTTCGTAGTGCTGGACGGCATTCTAAATCCGGTAGCATGTCTGTATGTCCACCCACGGTAGTCTTTTCGAAGAAGCCAGGATTGGGAGAACTTCAAGCACGCAGTCCAAAGACGTTCATTCCACACCACTTTGCAGCCCAGTGTCGAGAAGAGTTCTTGTTGCTGAAGAAGTGTGTCTAAGATTTTTCAAGATTGATAGACGTTAGAGCTTACCTACCGCGAATTCGCAATATTGGTAGCCGAGATAAGACAGCCACATCATCCTTGGAGTGCTTGGAGTGTAGGGGTGAGCTTGACGTGCACTTGCTATGGCGCCAAATATTTGCTGCATGCCAAGTGTCCTCATGCGATGAGATAGCAGTGAAAGTGGGAAGATAATCTTGTCTGCGTCAAAGAAGCCGGCAACCTGAAGTTTGGCATGAGATAATTCTGCTTTAACACGATAACTCACCAGAAGAGGGTAGTTCAGCGTCATCAACTTGTAGGTCCCATCTGCTTGGAAAACCATTGAAAAGAATTGTCGGCGCACGGGCCTCAGAGTTGATATCACGAGAATCAACTTCACTGACGGACGTTCAACTTTGTTTTCGCCACGCACTGCGATATTCTTATAGAGAAAAGCGACTGCGTATGGCCTGTCTTCATCTTTTAAACATGACCGCAAAGTGGAGGGTACTTACTTGTTATCTCCTTGTAGCGAACTGGTGAGATCTTTTGAGTAGCGGAGGCGCATACGAGCCTTGCAGTCGAACTTTTTTTTCGCTTCTTCTTCGAGTAGTGGCACAGTATAGGTCGTTAGCTGCCTTGATTCCTTCTTCAGCGGAGTCGTAGCATTATCCTTCCCGTGTTCAGCAAGCCAGCCATCGATCTCCTCCTTGTTCTTGCAGAGCATAATGGTTTTCCACTCGGTAGCGGGCCCTCGCTTCTTAAGCATCTTAAATTTAATGGTAAATCTGAGAAATTTGAGGCTGTAAATAAATGATTTGATGGCTAAAATAAGCATTTTGATCGATTTGAGGGCGTAAATAATAAATTTGAGGGCGTAAATGAGCAATTTGAGGGCGTAAATCATTATTTTGATCAAATTTCTGATTTGAGGGCGTAAATAATAAATTTGAGGGCGTAAATCAGTTTTTTGAGGGCGTAAACTACTTATAGCCAAGTTTGCTCTTAGGCAAATTATAACTCGTACAACCAGCTTTGTTAACAATTCAATCAACCTTTTTTGAAGCAGGTGTCTTTCAGACACTAATATTCAATTCCTTTTTAACCCAAAATAGACTCACACATGCCCTTTTGTATCGCTATTGATATTACGAGCAAAGCATCTGTCAATAATCCAAATGGCCGGTGGCTATTTTTTTTGCATGTTTGTCGGCTCTATTTTTTGAATTATGAAATTGTGTTTATTGCAGCCACTAGCTAGTGCAAAGACTACTTTTCTTTTGAAAAAAAAAACTACAGTCAAACCTCGATAATCCGCCACCCCGCTAAACCGCCACCCTCGATAAACCGCCACCTCGAGAAGCCTGATTTGGTTGGCCATCAGAGAAACTCAACAAAGTTTACCCCGCTAAACCGCCACCTCGATAATCCGCCACCCTCGGATCGGTCCCATGGGGTGGCGGATTATCGAGGTTTGACTGTATTCCTTTTCATTCCAATTTTGTCTTTTTGAGGTGAAGAACGATATGATTACTTTTTATTCAAATTTAATTGCAAAATTTCCAACTCTTTTTAGTGCAGCAACTTTGTTTTAGAAAGAGAAAGTTTATCTGTTCAGGCAGATCTATTTTTACCTCTCTGTTTTGCCTTCTTTTTCTGCTGTAATTGGAGGTTTTGTAAAAGAAAGCTTTTTTATTATCTCTGCAGCAGTAGTTGATCACCTAATATTCTTTCGTTGTTGAGCCAATGTTTCGTTCTATGCTGGCAGAATTACTTTTACTTTCTTACATTACTTGGCAAGGCGATATTCGGCAGAAACGAGATTTGGTACTTTTCTCTGAAAAGTGTCGAATTCTACCTAAAAAGATGTTAAAGCATGCTTCGGCGGCTGAAACATTGAAAAGATGGTTCCGGGTGTTATTGAAGGAAGCAATATAGTATACTCCTAGTAGGACCCTGCCTCAATAGTTTAGTTAAGCTTGCCAAATCTGGTGTTACTGAATCGGAGCACTTTACCTTTACCCCCACCACTCAATTAATCTTGACCCCCACCAGCAAATCAGCTTGGGGGACTAAGGCAAAAAAATTTCCATTTTTTAATACCAATAATTTTTTTGCATAAAATCACCAAAAAGTGCAAATATATTTAGGGTTGTCGAGGCGCCGAAATTTTCGGCTCGGCGCGCCGAAATTCGGCTTAAGCCGAAAATTGTCGGTGCGCCGAGCCGAAAGCCGAAAATTTTCGGCTTTTCGGCTTGAAAAGCCGAAATCGGCGCGCCGAGCCGACAACCCTAAATATATTGTTTTTGAAACCTGTTTTTTCAGATTTTAAAATGAAAAATTTCAAATGAAATTTTTTGCCTTGGTCCCCAAGCTGATTTTTTAAAAAAGCAGAGTATGGCCTGAAACATGTCGCTTGACGACCCAAATTTAGTACTTCAGAGACTTCAATGTGTCTGTCACGCAATTTAGGCGGTTTTTAAAGGCCCACCACCAGGATCTCATCGTTTATAGGATAAATCGGGGTCGGGGAATCCAAAAAATCATCGGATATTCAATGCCGAGCGACGAAAGCATGTAAAATGGAAATTTTTGGTGATACCATATCCCATGCAAATACCATTACTTTTAGTTATTTTAATCAATTTGGAGTGAAAATATTAAATAAAGGGTGACCGTTATAAATAAATGCTTATTGTATATCGAAAGAGAAGGTCTTTGCGCGCATTTTGCGTGGTCGTAGAAACGAGAGTGCTTGGAAAAGTAAAAAGTTATGAGGGATTCAAAAAATATGTTGATGGTGAAATATTGTCCTATTTCTCTGCATGTCTGCCTGTCTCAAACCTACCATTCTTTCAACGTTCAGTACTAATATAACGTTTTCTCTAATTGCTCTCAGTGTTCTTTTCAGCTTTTTGTACTTACTTTTATGAAAGCCATTTTTCATTGAACACTTTTTGCTTTTAAATTTTAAAGTTTCGAGCAATAATGGCATTTGTCCCGACACGAAAACTAGTTGTTGGTGCAGGTTCCATTCCGGTTCTCTCAAAGTTCAGTTTTGCAATTTATTAGCAACTACCAAAAAGCATAAGCTTATGCTCCTTGAAAATCAATGTTTAGGGTGAGGCCCGAACCACCAGGATAAGTCCCGAACCACCAGTAAAGTACCCGAACCACCAGGACTGGGCCCGAATCACCAGGATGGGGCTCGAGCCACCAGGATAGGTCCCAAAACACGTGGATAGCGCCCAATTACCAGAATCAGACCACCAAATTTTCAAAAATCGTTCTCGTATTCACTCGTTTTAACTCAAATCTGATATTTGTGACCTTATCCTACTTTTAAAAAGTAGGCAGAAAACTTTCGTCGGATCAGGTAGAACGCTTATGGAAAAAAGTCAAGAGAGAAATAAATTGCTGGTAACCCCCCCCCCCCTCTTCCTTAATTGCAGTGTAACGCGCTGGTATGTTTCTTTGAGGCCGCTCTGCGGGGATGGTTAATCGAGGGTTGGTTGTATTGCATATTTTAAAATAGAGAAGCTCACAAAAAACTTTATCGCTAATTCTACACATGTTGCCATACATGTTTGTCTCTTTCTACCAAGCAAATAATTTTAAATTTCTTGTTAGTAAAAAAGTGTTTTTTTAATTTTTTTGCAGTTATTTTTTGTTAGTAGAATCTATTAACGCGTGCTCGTCTCCTTAGCCTGCCACACATTTTTTCTGTTGGCGGACCACAAGCTGATTGAAATTGGGCGATTTTCTCTCTCTGGCAGAGGTTTTGCATATTTTCGGCTGATTATACAAATAGGTTTTGGGTGGATGGAACAAGTGTGTGCTTTGTTGTCCAAGAAGGAAAAAGTCTGCTGCTGGTGCTGACTCACAAAGCAAAATTAGTTCCCCAGCCTGTGTTACCCAAAAAACAGCTTTGGTGGATGGCAAGTTGGCTAATTTGTCAACATCCTGACAACAACCCAAAAACTACAAATGTGACACAAAATTGTTGCATTCTGGCGGAACTTTTTTTGACTGTTTTCATATAAATAACAATTTGTTTTCAATTTTATTTATAATGTTTTTCATAATCTGGTTTATGGATTACAAGACATGCTATCATCACCTCATTTCAAGCCCCAAATAGATTCATCTAAAAAAACAATAATTTCAGAATATATTTAAATATGGGTTAATATTTTTTGTATTCGTGTACCAATCCTTGGTTGTGTTTTCTTTCGGCACTGTATGTTTTTCTCTGTGATTTCGATTCTGAAAGTCGGCGACGCTTGTTCCTCTTCACATGCTATGTTAAGGCGAATGTGGCATCTTCCAAATTCCAAATGTTAAAAATATCAACAACTTTTATACTTTAAAACTTTTTTTATCACTTTTTCCATCTTTTTTTCAGGTTTTAATTACACTTATGGAGCGTAGATTTGCATCAGTAAGTTCTCATGATCTTCAAAATAGACAAGAATTAAAAAAAATTCAACATTTTTAAACAATGGACGAAGACAATTTGTCGTGTTTTGCGTACTTTTGAAGTCCATATCTTTGATTTACTTACTTATTCATGTTCATCGTAGTATATAATCTACATGGTTTCATATTTTTGCGAAAACAAAAATTTATTTATTTAATTCAGGGCTCCAAATGAAAATTTCTAAAATGGTACATTTTGGTATTTTTTCGCCAAAAAAGGCCATTTTGTCCAATGCTTGTTGAGTTCCAAGTCTCAAAGATATGACGTGAAATCTCAAAAACTCTAATGATTCAGATGTCGAAACAAAGTAGAAATCTTCAAATAAAGTACAATTCAGAGCCCTAATTAAAGTATACTTTGAAGATTGGAATTTTACTATACTATATTTGATCAAGTTCTTAATTTTTTTACGTTACTTGCATAGGCCCCCTCCAAATCAACTTTTTTAAGTGCACCCAAACACCCTATATAGACGTAAAATAACCTCAGGGCTTCAAAAAAGACATTATTCTGGAGTTCTAGTCTATCTATCTAACATCTTTCCTTTTGACACAAAAGTTGTCCCTTTTTGGTCCCTTTATACCCCAATACAGCCCTAAAACCAGGGTATCAATCTTAAAACTTTGAAAAAAAAGTCATTTTTAAAATAAACAGGATTTTGGGGTCGGAAAAAAGGATATTTTCAGAAATGCCACTAAAATCACTTTCAAACACTATCTTTAACATTTTTTCATATAATTATATTATATTAATACAAATCAATTCAATCTATTTATTTTTTTAACACTCGGAGTAACGAGCGGCCGTTTTACTGATCTTAGAATTTCACGCTGAACACGATGGTGAAAAAATTTACAAAAGTCACACTATAGTGGTCCGACTATAGTGGTCCGCTGCCCCTGTGAACCGATTAAGTCACAATTTTCGCCTATGTAACTTCAAAGAGGTAGACCATGCAAATTTGTTAGAAAGCGCAGATTGCAAGGTTTCTAATGATATATTGTTGACATATTTATGACATAATCGAATAATAAATTTTTTGTTTTAAAGGACCATACCATATGTTGATGAAAATGAAAATTTGGCAAATTCAAATGCGCGCGGGACACTTTTCTTTCGTCTCGCACTCTACTCTTTGGAGTTATTTCGAGCGACTCAAAAGAGTACACTGAGACACCAAAGAGAAATGTCCCGCGCGCATTTGAATTTGTCAAATTCTCATTTGCATCAACAAGTATGGTCCTTTAAATAATTTTTTTTTTCGAAAACGTTATTTATAAAAAAATTTGCTCAAAAAAGTGTGAAAGAAGCATTTTAGTACACCATTTGACAGAGCAAGAAAAAGTGCACCAGATAGTGCTTTGAAGTACTCCGAAACGAAGCTTTTGGAGCGTTAAGCAAACGTTCAAAAGTATCTTCCAATAATCAACTTGATCTAAATTATCGATTTTGCTGGAGAAAACTAGATTTCTGACACCGTATTTGTGATCAACATGGTTGATTTACTTGACAAACTACCCTTCGGTTCTCACACTCCCTGTCAAATTTTAAATTCCTCTCGAGACAAAAATTATTTAAATTCGAATTTTTTCAAATTAGGTCGATATAGGCTGTTTGCGAACAAATAAAAAAATGATGTGGTGGTGGGGATGGGGGGTAGAATATATGCAAGTAGCACCATTTTGTTTATCACAAATGGTTTTTCTGCTTTGCTTACATAAACCCAGTGAAACAAATGCTAGGTAAATGACTGGCTAATTAGCAATCATCATGACTAAATAATTTCCCTGAGGGGATGCGCTGTTTTTCAGCTAAAACAAAAAGTTTCGCAGCTTTTTTCTGTTCTTTTTATTTGTTTAGGATGCTGGGAAATGAAATGTGCTCTTATGTTTGATTAAATTTAATTAAGGTTTAGAACAGCTGCTCGAATTTTAAAATGTTGCAAGAACATTTGCATGAATCATATTCCGACGGCAGTGATGAAAGATAAAATTTTAATATTAATGACAAATGTTTTCGAGCTAGTACATAAGTAACATGAAAGTGACCATATTAAAGATTTGATTTAAAGTTTTGAATTTAAATTACCGTAAATTATCGACAGTATACGTTGTTTTCGATGGGGGTGGGGGAGAGCGTTGAATTTGCGATGGAGAATTGCGGGCACGAGTGTAGAATAACCTACTCCTCCCAAAAGTTGCCCTTCTTTAAAAATGCTGTAACTACCCTTTTTAGATTTAGGGGTCCTAGTGCAGAAGCTGTTGCCAAAATATGCCTTGGTCCCCCTGTTGTTTTTTGGCAAAATATGCCTTGGTCCCCCCTGTTGTTTTTACACATTACACATTTTTATATTTTTATTTGGTATGTGGAAATTAATAGACACAGCTATACAAATAACAATAATGTGTGTAATAGAGCTTGTGGAACATTAAATTTCGTAATTATCAATGCGATGTATCATTGATATACGCTCAAAGAAAATTGTACCTGAGCGTCATCCTGAACTTGTGAACGTTTCACTATCCGCATTCGATTGTTACACTTTTCACACACCATAAAATTCTTCAGCAAATTCAGACCAACGAGTGCCGAAATCACATCGAAGTTGGTCATCGAAAAGAGGTCACGAAGAGTTATGGCATTGAAGTCGAGCGATTGCTTGAGACATGGCTGTTCAATCAGAAAATATTTTGGTTTCATTTGCTGCAAGAAAAAACATTGACAAAATAGTTTTTCTGCAGAATAATTAAAATCAAAAGCCAATCTACAAACAAATGATTGATCGCAAATATTCAATTCAAACAACAGGGGGGACCAAGGCAAATTTTGGCAACAGCTTCTGCACTAGGGCCAGATGCTAGGTAATTTAGGCAAGGTGGGCGTATGAAGGAAAGTTATAAGGAGTAATAATGAGGGGACGCGGTATGAGGTATTCTATACTAGGGTCGAATTGCGTGTTTAAAAATACCTTTGGCTGCAGGACAGGACTCAAAATTTTAAATGGAAGACATTTAGCCATTTTTCGTCAAAAAGTGACATTTTATCCTGTGCTTATTGAGTTTTGAGCGCCAAAAATGAAGATCATGACATTAAATCTCAAACATTATAAAGATTTCGGGTCTTAAGTAAAATAAACAATTTTCAAATAAAGGAGGTTTCGGAGCCCTGCTGTAGGTGAATTTCCACAGTAAAAGTGAACACCTGTACAGCCGAGTCTCGATATAAGATACATCTGGTCCGGTCCCGAGGGCGTATCTTATATTGAGACTTGACTGTAGTAAATTTGCATTTTCAAGTTTCCCTTTAAACTTTTGTTTTCATCATAAAATATTAATAGATCTTGGCTTTCTAATGTGATATTATGCTCTGCTGAATGATTTGAGAAATGTAGAGATTTAAAGGTTTAAAAAAACGTCAATGTTTTCGGAAAACATTAATTTTTAAGTTTTTTTGATTTCTATGGTGCCATGGCATGGTGCTAAAGTCAGTTCGTCCAAAGTCAATTCGTCCAAAATTAAATTCGTACAAAATTCAATTCATCCAAATCCGAATTTTGAATTTAGCCCAAATTAAATACAAAGCATTGTATCCTACCCACAATCTTGTCCTAAGTATATTTTGTTTATAAAGAAATAGCATTTGGATTGCAGGAACCCTTGTTCTCGAGTAGTTTCAGACCGCATAGTACTCAGGTGGAAGTCTAAAACACGCGGTATTAGGTGACTGTATTTAGGGAGAAACTAGGGTTGTAAAACGAGTATATGCTCGAGCACATTGGTGAATATGCTCGCCCTATTAAAATCGAGCATATTCGTTTTATAGATTTTCTCGTATTTAGAAAAATTTTACATGGTCAAAATGGTATATTTTTGAAATTCAAACTTGAAATTGTCTAGTGAGAAATTTCTTAGTGAGAAAAACAGCGAATTTTTGTTTTCAAGAAGTCAAACCTCGATATAGGGTTCAGTTTAAGTGTACAGTTAACTGTACATTCAACTTTACAGCTACAGTTAACGGTCATTTGATATGAGTTAATTGATATATCCGGTACAAATTTTACCTTGGTCCCTTGTTGATTTTTTTTGTGAAAAATGCCTTGACTCCCTTCTTTTATCCTAATGTGATCATTAATGTCGTCTCAATCGCCATAATCACATTAAATAAACAAGCAAACCAAGGCAAAATACGGAGAAAAGCAGCAGGGGGACAAGTCGAAATTTGCGCCGGATTTGACATTAGAGCCGTAAACAGTATAATAGCAGACTCCTGTTTTCCATTAGTCGAACCTCGATATTGAGGCCTATTTTAACTGTACAGTTTAAATACAGTAAACTGTACAGCCACAGTTGATGGTCATCTGGTATAAGCAATATGCTCGAATATGCTCGAAAAATATGAGAATGCTCGAGCATATGCTCGAAATCAAACTGCTCGAGCAGTTTGACAACTCTAGGAGAAACACTCAGGTGATAGTATTTGGCAGTGCCTACATATCGGTACGCAGGTGGAAGTGGACCAATGGAGATTTTGCCGGACTTAATTATGCTTGAATTCGGACGAATTGCATTTTGGACGAATTGACTTTGGGTGAACTGACTTTTGGACGAAATGCCATGGCACCGATCTCTATATTCTTAAAATCATTCAGTAGAATTTATTTAATTTTTTTTGGGCAATACTTTTTTTTGCCGCAAATATACTTTTTTTGCCGCAAATATACTTTTTTTTGCCGCAAATCTGCTTTTGCCGCAAATATACTTTTTTTTGCCGCAAATTTACTTTTTTTTGCCGCAAATATACTTTTTTTTGCCGCAAATCTGCTTTTTGCCGCAAATATACTTTTTTTCTGCCGCAAATATACTTTTTTTTGCCGCAAATCTACTTTTGCCGCAAATATACTTTTTTCTGCCGCAAATTTACTCTTTTTTGCCGCAAATTTAATATTTCTGCCGCAAATATAGATTTTACAGTTGCCAGATGCCTTTACTTTAAGTCTGTCTTTTTTTAGGAATATGGGTAAAAGCTTGGGTTTTTCACTGGTCTTTAGCCAATATACACACCTTTTACAGCTTATTTTCAGGTAGATGTCGCAGACTTCACTGGAAGGACTTTCAAAGCTTTATATTTGTGATTTTAGGTTAGCTAGAAAGGTAAATTTTGATTTTTCACACGTATAGAAATGCGACTTCATGCGGCTGGACAAGTTCATGAACTAGTGTAACGTCACGTCAATTTTTTTTTTTTCAATATGTGTCAACAGTTGATTTTGTCGGGCTGTATGTTGTCGAAATGCGACTCTCTATGTGCCTTCGTGCTCCACCCCCCAGACAGTATGGCTAGGCCGTTGTAACATAACTGTCGGGGCACGTTAATTTCAAGAGGGTGCCTAGCGAGAGTTAGGCTCTTCTAAGATTTACTTCACTCATTTTCAGATTTTCTTGGAAATTGAACTCAAGCGAACTCAAAGCTGAACTTGATCCATTGATTTATGGTTGGTTGCAGACACCTGTAGATAATAATCTGTAAGATTATGATAAGACCTAAAAATGAGTGAAGTAAATCTTAGAAGAGCCTAACTCTCGCTAGGCAGCCTCTTGAAATTAACGTGCCCCGACAGTTATGTTACAACGGCCTAGCCATACTGTCTGGGGGGTGGAGCACGAAGGCACATAGAGAGTCGCATTTCGACAACATACAGCCCGACAAAATCAACTGTTGACACATATTGAAAAAAAAATTGACGTGACGTTACACTAGTTCATGAACTTGTCCAGCCGCATGAAGTCGCATTTCTATACGTGTGAAAAATCAAAATTTACCTTTCTAGCTAACCTAAAATCACAAATATAAAGCTTTGAAAGTCCTTCCAGTGAAGTCTGCGACATCTACCTGAAAATAAGCTGTAAAAGGTGTGTATATTGGCTAAAGACCAGTGAAAAACCCAAGCTTTTACCCATATCCTAAAAAAAGACAGACTTAAAGTAAAGGCATCTGGCAACTGTAAAATCTATATTTGCGGCAGAAATATTAAATTTGCGGCAAAAAAGAGTAAATTTGCGGCAGAAAAAAGTATATTTGCGGCAAAAAGCAGATTTGCGGCAAAAAGAAGTATATTTGCGGCAAAAAAAAGTATATTTGCGGCAAAAAAAGTATATTTGCGGCAAAAGCAGATTTGCGGCAAAAAAAAGTATATTTGCGGCAAAAAAAAGTGGTAAAACTTCGACTCGCTACAATTGTGACTCGCTACACTTTTTGCGACTCGCTACACTTTAACTTTTTTGTCCATTTCACCCAAAAACATGTACTACATGTTCCCCTATCCCTTGCAATGTGGAGTGTGCTGGTCTTGGCCGCGAAGCGGCCAACAATTGGTCTGGTACAACAATCTGTACCCACATAACAATAGAAAATTCAACCTGTAGCGAGTCGCAATTGTAGCGAGTCGCAGTAGCGAGTCACAATTTGTAGCGAGTCGCAGGTCGTTCAAAAAAGTATATTTGCGGCAAAAAAAAGTATTGCCCATTTTTTTTTCTGTTTTTTTTTTGAATAAATGTTATTATTTGGTTTTATAATTTTGTGATACACCTTATTTAATTTTTCGCATGAATACATTCGATTTTTGCATGAATAAATTCGATTTACCTCGTGACAAAAGTTCTGGGATATCTCGGATTGTGGCCTAGGAGAATTTTTTTCAGAAACAGTTTTGATTTTGAGATCATGATTTGATGTTCGTCCAGTTCATTTTTTATCGCGGGAGTATTTTTTATGGCCAAAAACCATATGTAAATTAGACTAGGTAAAAACATCATAATAAAATTAACTGAGGTTCGAAAAATCCCAACTTTTATCAACTTAAGGGGACATGCTCACGCTATTAAGGGTGGTGCCCGCCAATTCAATTTTTTTCTTTATCATTGAACTTCTGTACGGATGTTTCTACTTGGTTTCTAACAGAACCATACCTAAAACGAAATCCTAGCCTTTTTTATTAGAAATCAAGTTGTAAAGACCGTACGGAAGTTTAATGGCTAGGGGAAAAATTGAATCAGCGGGCACCACCTGCCCCACTAAAACCCTCTTCTAGAATGAACAAAAACTCGAAAATCTGAAAAAGAGGGTGGAAATCTTAAAATATATAGGCCATCATTCCTTCTTGACCTCTTTTGTCTGTCCTCTTTCAACGTTAAGCACACTTATAGAGGTATTGAACTTTGCAATAAAACAAAATTAAGTATGTGGATGGACTCTCACAACATATTCACATGTGCGAAGCGGATGCGGACGCCTTGGGAGGGCGCCTTAATAATGAACATGTTTTGACATAAATCACAGTCAAATTCTTTAAAAGTCGAAATTGTAGCGTTTCCACCAACAAACACTACTCGGAGCGATTGACTTGTCATTGTCCGGTTTCTTGTTTTTCATCAATTTTTTTACTTTATAACTAGATTTTATTGCTTTAATACTTCCCTTTTTACCACTCAAAAATTTTTAATTTCGTTCTCCTCTTTTGGCATCCTAACTTGTTTGTTTAGCCTTGTGCATAACTGGTCCACTTGATTAAGTCCAGTAAAAAGGAGTGTCTGGCCTAGGGACCGCCTTTCCCCAACATATCACTTTTCCTTGCTAGTGGGGTGTTTGTGGGTGTGTCTCCCTCTCTAGTGCGTGCCAATCCCCCACATTGCCGCTCATTTATTTCTTCTTCTTTTTTCTGTGCTTTTCCATCCTGTAGGGGATAAATCGCCCCTTACCCTATATGGCGCTCCGTTTTATGAGGCACATCCCCCCTATTTTATCTGATATAATAACTGGTTGGCTCCTAAACCAACCACAATTGTCAGTGAGGTAAGCTTGATGATGTCCAATATGCTTTAGCTGTACAAATTTGGCAATGTATTTTTTAAATTTTTGTATTTATGTGACTTTTGTATCCTTTGTGTCTAAAATTTAAATTTTCATTGATACTGTTAGTATCAAGTGTATTACAAGCTCCAAATGTATCGCCTTTTGTCAGGTCTTTTTTAAATTTTGTAGTCTCTTTTTAAAATATACCGATTTTTGTTACCAGATTTATTTCTGAGTAGACTCAACTTGTTGAGTTGAGTTTGTCAAGCTGTTGTCTTAACCTTTTTCATAATAAAGTTTGTCCTCGATATAGTATTCCTTTGAAGTGGTCAAGAAGTAGCCTTATCAAAAGCCATTTTTAAGAATGTATTGAAAAATATATATCTTAAATAGAGACGAGAAAAGGTTCTTCAAAACCTAAAAACGGAGAATTTTCAGCAAAAAATAGAATGGGAACTTATCGGTGTAAAATTCGGAACCACGATTTTTTGAAAAAAATTTGGTACCACGAGACCGAAACTTTTGCCGGCTCTATCCATTAATCTATCCGCCTTAGTCAGTCTTCTGGTGCGTTTTGACCTCACGTTTTTCAAAACCGGGTAATGACATGCTGATTTCCAGGCTCCAGAATTCTAAAAACAGAAATAGACCTAATAAAAGATTGCCTCTCATTTTTTTTGTTGAATATGCACAGAACTCTGTATCGCTCTATAAATTTTCAAAATTTTGATTAGCTAACTGCTCAAATCAAATTTTTATGTTTCGTCATAAAGCAGCTAAGGTGACCAGCCAGAAATATGATTAATCTAAATGGTCAAGTGACAGGAGGAGAGTCTACACTCATATGTTCATTTGATCTGTTTGGCCTTTTTGCTAATACTTCTATCCCGTCACTTCTTTGATCAATGCATCCTGAGAGAAAAAGGAATAAGCACTGCTCCTGTTTCCTGCTGTTGCTGTAGTGCTTCAAACAAGCACAACTACCACTGCTTTTATATGTCCACCCTAATGATAGAAAGTGGGGGAAAAAGCTAGATCTATAAGTTGAGCGGCAATAAAAAAGCTTAAAAGTTCTGGCTGGAACAGTTGTTTTGGCTAAAATGTAGTTTTGTTACCCAGAGCATGTGTTTGGGCTGTTTGATTTTTTCCTTGCTACTTTTTCCATTCAATAATTATACATTTGAGAGCCCTGATGTTCCTGATATCACCTTGCAATATGGGAAGAGGGAATGGATACACTTTGTGTTTTCATCCAACGGCTCAATCATTTTTGAAAAGAGTGTTTTTACTTTTAGCTAATTGGAGGTGTAGCATTGATTTTTGCAAGAAAAAAGTTAAATGACTTGTCTTGATAGTCTACTTCTGGAAGCTTTGGTTCTGAGGTTTGAATTAAGTTAAAAAAAACTGTAAATTCACTGTGAATTTTCTCGTAAAGCCCTTCCCAAAGGTGACAATATATGTTTAGTTCAGAATGCCTCGAAATCTTATAAAGTAAATAATATAGAAGAAAGCCGGTTGCAAATTGAACAAGCAAAGCATCTTTTGAAGAGAATTTTTTTCTTGACAACTGATTCTAAAATGATCCCAAGAGAAAATTCTCCGTCATTTTCCAGGAAGTTTTGGTAGTTTTTCAAAAATTTGAGGTTAAAATTGAATATTGCCCAATAGTTTGCATGGGCGGAACACTCACAAAATAGTCTTTCTTGTATTTTGCACTCCATAATTTTATAGATCCTAATTTTGCTTGGAAGGAGACCAAATCTAAGATACTTTGAACAACCCAAAACTATTCAGAAAAAATAGAGATGATTTTTACCTATAAAAGTATTCAAACTATTGTTAACAAACTCGGTAATCAGTTAAAACCTGTTTTTATACTTACCAAAAAATTTTTCTAGAGCTTGCTTTTTCAAAATAAATTAAATGTTTTTCTATGACTGGGCGCCAAAACTATATTCTACAAAAAATTCAGACGCTTTTTATTCAATTTTTTTTACTTGAAGAAGGAAAATTACAGTTAGCTGTCTGCTTCTTTCTTTTTTCACCCCTTGTATTTTTCAAATCGTATTTAGCGCTTTTTGAAAAATTCAATTAATATTTTAAGACATCTTTTCAGGCCTAATTTTCTAATGAAATAATGGATGAAGAATTAAAGTGTCCAGCTTGTCGGCAATTTCTTCGTGAACCTGTTCTGCTAAACTGTGCTCACAGTTATTGTCGAGAATGTGCTCTAGGCGCTCAAGTCAAAGTTTCCTCTTCATCATCTGGCAATGCTGCTCTTGCCGCAAACGTGCTGCCAAATGTATATGCTAATCCTAGCCCGTTATCACCGCCTTGCTCTTCTAGTTCAGGTCATTTTAGCTTTAAATAATCTGATTAAAATCAACTCAGAGGTCAAATGAATGTTATTGTTGACTTCTTAATTGCATTTTAGGTGCTTCTTCAGACACCATTTCCCTGTGCATATCCGATCTTGACCAAGAGTCTTCTTTTGATAAGCTATCAGTGGTCAGTGAGACCGACAGTGGCGTTATCTGTGGCAATGGTACGTCCAGCAATGGCTGCAGAGGTGAGCAGGCTTTTGTTTGCCTTAATGACCTCAATAAATGGGTTAACTGTGTGGTTTTGCTAGTTTCTTAAGCAAATAAGGATAAAAAAGACTGTTGTTTTAGCCTTATTGGTTTAGCAATGAGTCAGTCAAAAGATAAATACCGGCTATGATTTTTCTGAGTTTTCGTATGCCTACTTCTGTTTATTTTTTAGGTGTTAAAAGATTGGTAGTGTTATAACCGTGTTTTTTATAATCTTTTTTTATAATAATCTCTTTTTGCTTTAAAGGGCCATTGCCGTCTCGAACAACGGTTGTCCCCGCCAATTCAAATTTTTTTCTTTATCGTTGGATTTACGTACGAATTTTTCAACTTGGTTTCTGACAAAACCCTACCTAAAATTAAATTCTAGGTCTAGTTTTGTTAGAAACCAAGCTGAAAATCCGAACAGAAGTTGAATGATTAGGCAAAAAAATTGAATTGGCGGGGACGATTAAAAACAGGTGGCAATGGCCCTTTAAGACACCTAGTGCGAAATTTTCTCAGAAATTTTAATCGATGGCAGAATTTTAAATTATTGATTGCTTAGATATGATCACAAACTGGATCACCTACATTTTAAAATTTTTACTTATATCTTAGCGAAAAAAATTCAAATAAAATTCCAGTCTGTAATTTAGCTTTCTGAGATAAAAAAGAGATAAAGACTTTTCAGCATATTTTTTCGGCGAAAAATTAACGTTTTTAAATAAATGAACAATAAATTTCATTAAAAAACCACCAACTATCCTATGACTATCAATAACGCACCAAATGGTATATACAAATAAAAAAATTTCAGGCTCTCGTCCCAGTAGTTTTTTGGGTGGAACATCTTTGGCTGGAAATTCATCTGTTCATCCTTCCTCCTCCGCAACTACCTCCACTGCACTCCATCTGAACACACCATCTGTTGGAGGATTAGGTCCACATCGGGCTATCCCTTCCATTCTATCCTCCCCTTCTACCTCTGCCTTTGGCTATTGTGGTGGATGTTATGTGTTGGTGTGTGAATCCTGTCAGAAACCGTCATTTTTCTCTGATGAGAACGTGCTACGAAATGCTAAGGAAAATATGGCTGTACGGAGGTTATTGGTAGCCAGACTCAAGGCTAATGGTGGCGGTAGTGTCGCTACCACTCCTATGGCCAGTACCTCAGCTACTGCTGGATTCGAGGTGCCAAACTGTCAGGTAGATGATTGAGAATAATTTTAAACAATTTTCTTCTAATTTTATAGTGGTGTGAAGGTAACCAACCCCAAAGCAGGGCAGAGCTCTACTGCGAAACTTGTGGCTATTTCTATTGTGCGGCCTGTCAGCCAGTTATCCACCCACCTAGAGGACCCCTCAAAGACCACAAACTACTCCCAGCCACCAGCTGCATCGTCCAACCACACTCCTCTAGACCCAATAACACCAATACACTTGGCAGGTAATAAAGCAATCATAAAAATTTATTGGCTTTTATGGGTGCTATAAACACTTGCTTTGGGAGGGGGGGTGGTTTCTAATCGTTTTGTTTTATAAAAACTTCTTTACAGGAGACTAACAATATGTGCAGATGCCATTGGAAGTGCTTGTAGTGGTGGAGCGGCAGAAGATTTACTCAGTCCCAAGGAAAGGCTGTGCGACTCCCATCCAGATGAAACCCTTACGATGTACTGCATGGTCTGTAGGATAACGGTGTGCTGTCAGTGTTTGAGCGAGCCTAGGCATGCTAATCATGAGGTGCAGAGTCTGTCTTCTGCGGTCAAAACTCAGAAGGTAGGCTTTTTGGTTGGCATTTAATAAGAATTTATAAAATAATATGTAGAGAGCAAACAGTTAATTTAAAAAAATTGTTATATATTTTTTATTTTTCTTTTGTCCTTCAAGTAACAACTCATTACTGGTACACTCTACTCTCGATACAACTTCGAAATAACACTAATCTTGATGTAACATCACCAACGGCCGGTCCCGGGAAATGTGTTCACCGAGAGTAAACTGTGATAGTCTTTTTACAACTAATGGTACTTATGTCGTTTACATCTTACCTCCAATTTTTGATATACTCTCCACACAAAAACAGAGACATAAGTTTAGGAGACTGAACGATATGTGCCATATTCTTGCTTAGGGTTGTCGACGTGGAATTCGTCACTTTTAGACATTTTTTTAATTTTAGCTCCAAAAGCCGTCTGTATTTTTTCTTGGAGATAACTTTTTTGAAATTTGACGATATTTTCTACAAAATGGTATATAAAGCGTCAAAATTAAATTAGAAAATTTTCATGCACTTGACCTTTCTTTTCGAAGTGGGGCGACGTCTAAATCGACTTTTTTACGTTACCCCACGTCGAAAAGAAAGTGCATGAAAATTTTCTGTTTTAATTTTGACGCTTCATATACAATTTTGTAAGAAATATCGTCGAATTTCAAAAAAGGTATCTCCGACATAAAAATACAGACTGCTTTTGGAGCTAAAATTAAAAAAATGTCTAAAAGTGACGAATTCCACGTCGACAACCCTATTCTTGCTTATGCCTTCTTTTGAGCTTCCTGTATCAAAACTTCCTATATAAAAAATTGAAGATGGGATGTAAACGGGCATTTTAGAAGGGTTGTTGATTTTTTAAATTTTGATTTTTTAAATTAACTTTGCTCGTCAATATCAGCAAAGGTTACGCCAATCTGTAAAAACATCACAGACTATTATTTATATATAAAAAAGTGTGTAGCCTTCCACAACTCCCGGATGCTGTGCGGACATCTTCAAAAGAACCACCCGCGGGATCGAACCTGAGTGTTATATTTAAGATTTTCCGTGATAACAAAAATATTACTCAATGCACTCTCTTTTTAATACTCTTTTCACTAAAATCACAAGCCTTCATATAACACACCACAAATTGGATTAGGTAGTAGTACTCACGGCTTCTTCCCCTTTGATCAGTAGCACTCCCGTTTGTTTCAGCCCGCTCATCATTTTTTGCATGCTTCACTTGATTTTATTAGGCTTCTAGTAGTAGCAGGATTAAATTTGATTGGGGGTGGGGGTGTCTTTCCGTCTATTTGCCGCATTTGGTTGACTAATTAACTGTAGGATGGGAGGAAAGGATGGGGACATGTTGTTGATGAGTTCAGGCACTCTGGTTTGTTGATTGTTGTTGTGTGAGGGGGATATAAAAGGTGAATGGACAATTTAAATATGTGTGTGTGGGTAATAATGGATGCATGCCCCAAATTATGAGAGGTGTGAAAGTGTTCATCTGCCCGGAAAATTGGCTTCTGTTTTGTTTATTTGTCCTATTTAAGGACATTGCATTTCATCTGCTGGAAACCCTATTTATTTTGAGGGGGTGTTGAAATGGGAAATTAAATGGGTGAACAGCTGTTTTTGACTTGTTTTTAGTCAGAGAGGATGCAGAAAATTTGCCGAGAATTAAAATAAAAAGACGTTTGTGGGAATTTCATTGGACGTTTTCTGTCTTTATTTACCGTTTTTCAGTTTTCATCGTCTTGGATTGCAGGAAAAACCAGGAATTGCCCCGAAAGGGTCTTTCTAACCCACCAAAATTAGATCATCAGAGATTTGGCACTTTTATACATTTTTTACAATCCAAAACTACTAACCAAAAATAATTAACACATCTTCCATCCACCGCAATTGTACAACTTACCATTCCATTCAAGGCCGTTGTTCGGTGGGTTATAAGTCAGAGATATCCAGCTGGGGACTCTGTGACATACACATCTTTGCCCAGGCAGGTGACCTTTGGTGGCTAAACCCAAAATAAATATTATCATTTTCAAGCCCAAACTGCCCCAAATCCAGCTGGATCAAAACTAAATTTAATAATTGTTGATTAAGATGGATTGCTCCACCACCAATTATAAGCCTAAACAAATAAAGATGTTGTAATAATTTATCTAATATTTGCAGACCCTCAATAATTGGACCAATAAGACAACTTTTTGCTTTAACCCACATACTTCTAACCCCCTAGCAATTGGCTTTGTTTTTGGTTGACCAGATGGCCAGAAGAAATGATTTAGTGCCGAGCCAAAAAAATGTGTGTATGTGTGGGGTTTTTGACCAGTGCTTGTGACCTTAGGGACTAGTTGTTTCACTTGAGGTGGAGGGGGGAGGGAGACATTCCCATGGATGCGTGTGTATTTCAATGGAGGGACAGGAAGTCAACTAGCTGCCTGGATGACTGCTTGAATGATGGGACTTTGGGGAGAAAGTCTTCTGGTGGTTTAATGGATGGAAAGCAGGCGACATCAAACTTGTCTTTTTGGCACTTGGCGCGCAAAAACTTTATAAATTGACCTTTGAGGGAGAGGGGTTAGGATTATAGACAAATGTGTTAACAAATGCGAAATATTTAATTTTCGAAAAAAAGTATTATAAGAATTAAAAAATGTATGAGAAACTTTTTCAAAATTTCCCATTTTAATAAGGAAGATGAAATCATTCAAAAATCCATAAGTTAAGATGACTTCTGGGACTTGCATGAACAAAAAATAGTCAAAGAAAGTGACTATATTACAAGGGCTCACAGGTAAGTCATAATTGTGCAATATAGTCTGACTTTAGAATTTTCGACCCTGCGCCTACCGTATTCTCTCTAATAGAAGCGCACCCATTAGGGCCAAAACTAGAAGGGTAAACCACATTTATTGCATTTTTAACACAAAGCCAAAAAAATTTTGGAGGTTAAAAAAGAAACGCATGCGCTTCTATTAGAGAGAATACGGTATTTTGATTAAAAAAACAGTAATTTGTGGAGAAACATTTTGAACTAATTTCATCTAACTTTTTTTAAACATATTTTTATACTTTTAACCTTGCCCTCAAAAGTAGCGTAGGTTTATTTTGTCGAAATTCTTTGAAAACACTCAACTTCTTAGTCTGAAAGGCTTTGAGTCAAAGCATGTTTCTGTTTCTTTTTCAAAAAAACAACTTGTCTAATTAACCATTAATAGGTTTGTCCAAAAACTGGATATGTTCCAACTTTGAGAAGACAGTGCCGAAAAAATTAAAGTATATTTATTAGAAACATATCTACACACTTTTTGTCCACAAAACATTTTGTGTGGGCAAAGATATTGCTATTGCCGGATCTGGTCTGTCATCAAATTAGAATGGCTGGACGATTAGAGCACAATTTGATTGATGTGTGTGGGGCAGGCATAAATGCATGGATTACAGCTTTCCGCGCACCACTCGCTGAAAGATTATGGATGGTGATGAAAGGCAACTCACTGTGATTGTGCAATGGCCAATAACTCTGACATCTGACACATTTCTAGCAATTGACCATGCAAATTTCGGAAAGGGAAATGGTTAAAAATAATATGCAAAAAGAACAATGAGGAAAGGAAAAAGCAAAAAATTGAGTTCAGTGCCATACTGGCTTGAACAAATGCATACAACAAGGGTTGGATGGCACGGAACTGGACAAATGTGAATGTTTTTGAGCTTTAGCTCTAATGAGATTGTATTTTTTCTCACTGTGATAGCACTAATGAAACCCTACAGTTCTGGCTACGCATTGATATAAAAAGTTGGGAATATGTGAAAAATTTGCGAAAAAAATTCAAAAATACTTTGGACAGCAAAACTATAAAGGCGCTCACAGTTAAAGGGGGGGAAGCCATTTAGGTTTGAAAAAGTGGCTTCCATGGCGCAGTGCGCAAGTGCTCGCGTTTTTTGGCCCAAAATGGTGTTTTTTTTGGTGTTGCAGGTTCAATCCCACGTAGTGGCACACTATTTTTTTGGATTATTTGGCCAGTTTAGAGGTAATTCGGGTCGCTGATTCCGAATCTTGCGTCAAAAAAGTCTGATTGCCTCTAAACTGGCCAAACAAGCCAAAAAAAATAGTGTGCCCCTACGTGGGATTGAACCTGCAACAATAAAAAAACACTATTTTGGGCCAAAAAACGCGAGCACTTACGCCCTGCGCCATGGAAACCACTTTTTCAAACCCAAATGGCTTTTACCCCCCCCCCCTTTAAGAAGGATTCATTTACCACACGAAATGTTTTTGATTAAATTTTCTAACTTTTGTTCTAACTAACATTTGTTAAATGCTTTCAGCATTCAACAGAATTGGTACTTATGCTGTTTGGGGCCGACCGTCATTTTTTTGATTTTTCGCATGAATTGTTGGGCCACTTTAGTGAAATATTTTCCATTTGTGGTCGCAAATTTTGACGTTCTAGGAGTGTAAATATTAGATTGTCTATAAATGAAGATTATAAAAAATATTTCTAGTCCCAAATGAAAGAAAAAATCCGAAAAAATGACGGTCGGCCCAAACAGCATAAGTACCAAACAGGTTTCAAAGGGTCTATTTTCCCTCAAGATGAAGTTTTGATGAAATTCGGATATTCTAGTTTTCGGTCCTATCTCGGTGCATATTACCCAAAAAACCATTTAAAAAGCATAATTACATTTTAACGACTTTTTGCACCAAAAAAACAATTTTCCCCATAAAAAATAAATTTTGTGTATGTTTTTATGTCCGTGTTAAAAACGCCGAGATTAGATCTGTCAATGTGCTTCAAAATCTGATATTAGGATGTATTCACACAAAAATAGTAAGATCTCAACGTACCAAAAATATTTCTAGCTTTGCAATAAAATTTCACCAGCAAATAGCTGTACACACCCCAAAAGGGTATACATTAGCATTCCCCATCATCATGCATTTGGACTAAGCCACTGGCTAACTATGCATTTCATTATAGCTTCAATGTGTTAGGCAGCGGTAATTGAGGGCTTGATTGATTCCCTCCACACATCCTAACCCTCCATTAGGGGTTGGCTGTTTGTGCTAGAGTCACGCACCAAACCCCAGCATTCCATTGTTCCATTTCGAAGATAAAATCAATTAAGTGTTAGCCTTTCAATGCTTGTAAACCAGGCAAAGCAATTACAGCTACATAATTGGCCAGCCAATATGGAGAGCGAGACCAGTGAATGACCACCATTTGGTTAGCCATAAGCGAACGACCAATTTCCGGCGATCTTCTTGTCAGCTGTGTCCAGCTGACTATTTTCAATGAAAATCTAGGCAGTTTTAAATATTTTTGAAATGCGCTTTTGGAAAGAAACGACAAAATGAAAATTGAAAAATCGTCATTTCTGAATCCCATCTTGAGTGTAAACACCAGGAATGGGACGAAAGATTTATCGGAAATTAAATTTCGGAATCGGAAATTAAAAAAAAATTAATCGAGAAAACCGAGAGACAAAAATCAGAACTCAGTCCTACATTCAGTCCTTGTAACCTTTTCTTTTAAAGAACTCAGTCCTTTTAATTTAAAAAATGTCATAAAGACCTTCAAACACAATATTTGAGTTTGAAAAGTGACAAAGAACAAAAAACGTTTCCGCAAAAAGGTAATTGAGCGCCACAAAATATTGCTTTTTCCAAAAATATTCTTTTGTTATTTGATCCATCGCTATGTTTACAAAAATAAGCTTTTCGCCATCATAAATCGCTGCAATTGAAGAAGTTCGCTATATGTGTTGTCTAAGACAATAGAAAGGGATGACCGCCGGCCATTCCACAATAAAACTTTTGATGGATTTAGTGGCAGGGTGCAGAAGCAGCAGTAGTAGTAATAGTAGGCACTAACTAGTGAACAACACATAAATTGGCTAGAGAGATGGAAACAGGTGTTTTCAGGTCACTAATCTCTGGTTGGACATGGCATATGAGTGGCATAAATAAGAAAGTTTTTGATACTAATTAGTTTTTGTTGTAAAGCTACTTATTAAAAAGTTTGTGGCTTACACGAATAATAGATTTTATACAAATAATTTGCCTTTATTATTAGGGGCATGCCCACGCTAATAAGAGGTGGTGCCCGGAATTCAAAATTTTTCCTAGTTACTGTACCTCTGCACGGATTTTCAACTTGGTTTCTGACAAAACCCTACCCAAAATTAAATTCTAGGCCTTGTTAGAAACCAAGTTGAAAAGTCTGTACAGAAGTTCATTGACCAGGAAAAAATTTTGAATTCCCGGACACCACCTCTTATTAGCGTGGGCATGCCTCTTTGAAAAGTACGATTCCCATCCCTGACTAAGGAGTTTTTTTTGATAATGCTGCAGATGTGTCAAAACCGAGATCACGAAACCAAGACATTATGTAGCTTTTATCTTAATTTTTTTATCTACAATAGACAAGCACTCTTTAATAGACGGGCACCTCTCGATGTCAAAACGAAAGGGTTAAGCCCTGTTTCCAATGAGCGGATTTTCCTTTCACTCTCACTCTCAGTCTGCCTCGCACTCTCACTCTCACTCTCAGTGTGTACCCAACAGGAAAAAATTGCCTTTCAGTCTTACTTTCACTCTCACTTGCACTCTCACTCTCACTTTCAGTGTACCCAATGAGTTTTTTTGACTCTCACTCTCACTTTCAGTGTATCCAAAGACTTTTTTCAGTCTCACTCACAAATTTTCGGGAAGGAGAGAGATGTGCCATTTGAGATTGTGTCGAATCAAATTATGCCTTTTGGTTTGTGCCCCTGCAGTTTGTGCCCCTGCAGTTTGTGCCCTTTTCAAATTGTGCCAATTCAATTTGTGCCTCTTCTGTTTGTGCCAATTTCAAATTGTGCCTATGTATTTTGTGTCACGATTTTGACTAATTTTAGCTATCAAAATAACGTAATTATTTCCCAGAAGGCTCCCAATTCAAAATCGTCCATGACCAGCACTTTGGGTCAAGCGATCACTTCACAGTTGCGCACAACACAAAAATTTTTTTCACGTTTTCCATGTTCCAAAACCTGTTTTTTGGACTAACTCAGGCATGCTGAAGATGGTTTGACAGTAGCAAAATAACATTTTCTCGGGTATTTTTTGAGTTTTAGCTAATAATTGATTTTACCAAAATCAATTATTGCCTAAAACTCAAAAAATACCTGAGAAAACGGCCTTTTACCACTGTCAAACCATCTTCAGCGTCCCCGAATCGATCCAGAAAACAAGTTTCGGAACGCGAAAAAAGTAAAAAAAAATTTTGATCCAAGTGGTCGACCACTTGGTTTGGTTGCTTCAGACTAAAAATAGGATGAGGCTTGACTTGCCTAGGTAGGTTTATGTGAAGAAACATACCAGGAGATACAAAGAGAGAAATATAAATAAAAAAAATTGAAAAAATTCACTCTCAGTCTGCCTCTCACTCTCACTCTCAGTCTTTTTCAGTTTCAAGTCTTATAAAAGTTGCCATTCACTCTCACTCTCAGTCTGTCTTTCACTCTCACTCTCACATTGGGTACACACTGAGAGTGAAAGTGAGAGTGAAACGCAGAGTGGGAGTGAGAGTGAAAGGTTTGTTGTGTTTCCAATGAAGAGTGAGAGTGAGAGTGAAAGGAAAATCCGCTCATTGGAAACAAGCCTTTAACCACGTTTGATTGCATTTCTAACAAAAAGTGTAAAAAAATTGGAGGGTGAAAAATAGACGGGCATGCCTATTAGAAAGAATACGGTAACTTAGTCGAAGGTAGGGAAAGGCCAGGCCAAATAATGTTAGAAAAGAACTCAAACGTTGTTTCCGAAAAAGCAAAAACTTAAAAATTAAAATTCCGCGTTGTACGAAAAATACGAAATATTCAAAAAGTTGTTGTAAAAAAGCGGTGAGCTAGATTCCCAATAAGATCATATCCATTTAAATTTATCTTTGTAAACGTGTGAAGAGATTCTGAGGATAGTTTGATTAGAAGGGTTTGTTATAGTTGTGTTGCATAACCTATAACACACAAATCGCCTGCTGCTGTCTGGTGTTGTTGTTATGGTTGTGTGCCAGGCATTCATCCTCCTTGTACTAATAATCCCTGGATATATATATGTGTGTGCCTAAACGCAACAACAATTAATCCATAAAGAAGATGAATGGCTAGCTAGCTAGTCCTTCAAAGCTGTATAATAACCACAGTAGCAAATGTGTTTGGACACAAAAACATTTACACTCTGATAAACAAAGTAAATTTAGTGAATTCTCAAAATGAAAACTCCGAAAAAAAGAAAAAAACTGAGGCATTTCAACAGAAAAATTGCCCTATTCCTGCATGTATACCAATTTTTACCTTGCTGCTCTTGTTGTTTTTTAGGCATAGGCAAGGGTTGGCTAACGTATGTTAGGACGGAATGAAGCTTTCACATTTGGGTCATCCTAACATGATAGATAAAACCAACCACGGATATAACGAAAGAACACGATAGAACTAACTCTGTAGAACTAACTCAAACCCCGATAATCCAACACCCCCGACAATCTGACACCTTGGGCTGGTCCATAGAGTTATCGCATTATCGAGGTTTGACTGCAACTTTAGAAAATTGTACCACAAATTGAAATTTTTTATAGTAGAACAGCCAGTCGGACGGCCTGAAGTAATATTTAGTGAAAAGATGGCAGACGGCCGGAAAACTTTTTGTCATTAGAATGTTTTTTCATTGATAATGGTGTACCTTACAGGGTGAGTTGTAAAAATTGCACCATTTTCTGAATTTCACCCTTTTTACCTTTATTTAGTTGTTACAACCTAATTTTAATTAATAAATGCTTAGTTCAATATAATATCTTTGTGAATTAATTTTTTAGGTAGCTTGTTAAAATTTTTGGCTGAAATCTTAAAAAAAATTTGTGATTTCTTTAGAAAATTTCCCTAAAAATGGTGCGATTTTTTTAACGACTTACCCTGTAGAGTGACTTTATTGGCTACTGTCCAATAAAAAAATGAAAAATAGCTCTCTAACCACTATACTTTGCAGACGGAACTGTCGCAAACCCTGCAGTTGCTAAGTGAAAAGGCTAGACAGGCCAGCGAGGAAATCAGTCGACTCAAGCAACTACAAGAGAGGACAAATGTAAGTTTGCCATATAACAATTCGCTACCAAACATATCGCTTTCAGACCAATTGCAACGACTTCCAGAAAAGTCTGAATGTGCAGCTGGATGCTTTGCTGGAGAGTTTGCGCTCGCGACACCAGAAACTGCTGGAGTTTGTGGATGCAGAGAGGGAACGCAAGAGGAATGCTCTCAAAGAGCAGATTGGAAGGTGTGCAGGTCACCTCAACAAGACCACTGCTTTGATCCAGTTCTGCATCGAAGTGCTCAAAGAGCCTGACCCTGTAGCTTATATCCAGGTATATACTTTTTTGCTCAACTGATATTCTTGGATTCTCAGCTTTTGTCCTATGTTGTCATATTGATCTCAGGAGAAGAAAGGTTCAAAATTTTTGCTCTAATTTCTCAAAAAATCTTGAGCAACGGTCGATTATGACAGTTTTGGCGGACATTCAGATTTTAGAAAACAAGTCCTGAAATTTCACAAATATACATCTAATATTTATTTTTAAAAAGTCACTTATTGTATTAAAATGAATCTATCGTATTTACTGCATTAAGTCTCCATGGTGAGTTATTTTTCAACCTCTAAAAAATTGGAAATTTTTGGGACGTTTTTTAGACTTTCGGGTACTCGACCAAAATGTGAAAAGTGGAATCAGGAGAGCTCCTGCTAATTCAGAAAACGCAAAAAACAAATTTGCGGAATGTTTGCTCTATGTTGATATATGGGGTCCGCAATGTGGGGAGTTATTAGAGGGTGGGGAGTTAATACAGTAAATACGGTAAGTCCATTGAGATCTAGTAAAAATAAATTACAGTAGCTAAGATAGAGTCAAAAGTTGCCAATTAGTGTAAAATGCATAAGTGCAACACTCAAATAGTCATGCCTCAGATCTCTAAGATTTATTTGTCCAGATCTCAATAAATTTAGATCCAGCAAGACTTTTGGAACAAAAATAACTGTCCGACCATAAATATGAATTTGTCGACTTTTAGGCCTTATTATTCAAAATTCCCAAAAAGCCGTCTCGAATCGACACTGTGTCGAACCTTGTTGCCGAACTGTGCTTTACCAAAATCTTGAATTTTCGGTGTGCTGTTGTAAAAAAAACATACGGATTTTGTTCTCAGTCTTATTAATCATGTTTGTAATTTGTGAAGCACAAAACATGGGAAGGGACCTTTGAAAAAAGTCCACCAGAGCCAAAACTTTGACACGTAAAATTTGCACGCTCTGTAGACATGTGACATTTGGATCCTGGTGTTCAGGAAAAGTTTTGACTTCAGCATTTTTTATTTTGACTTTAGCATTAAAAAAACACTAGAGCCAAGATATACAGTCCTCGGCCACGCATCTCAACTAAATATCTTGTTGCAGGTAGGGAATGCATTGTCCAATCGAGTGACCAATCACGAATTCCTCTGGCACCGTGAAATGAGGACCAAACCGGAAGTGGATTCTGAGTTTGTCCTTACCCTGGACACCAATGCCCTCCAATATGCCATTGGGACACTTGACTTTGCTCAATTGAAAGGTTGGTATTGCCTATTATCCAACTTTTGTCATGAAAATACTTTAAAAAAATGACACAAAAATATGTAGCACAAAACAGAAGGTTGATTCTTGGACAGGCGAATTTGTCTGATAAAGGTTGTTTACGTTTTCTTTTGTCTGTATCGTGTCAACTTTTTTTTAAAAGTAGCTGTAAAAGTGTTTGGTTGCATCCCGCACGCTAAAAAAACCTAGGTTCTTACGGGTTATGGGGATCCCTACTGTCCTCCACTTACTCAAACTTGGAAAATTACACTTCACCTATAAGGTGTCCTATAAGGAAAGCCCTCAGTAAACTTGCTTCAAGCACAGTGGTATATGCGCACCAATGGTCTCTATGTTGTAGAAGTTTTTTTGTTGTAAAGTTATTTTCATTATTATACTCACTTTTTCGATTTTCAGCTCCTCCAGTCCCAGCCTTTGATCCCAGCGAGTGTTCGGCGGAAAACAACTCTGTAGTAGTAGTTTGGCATTGTAACCACACCCCTGGACCAACTGGAGGAGGACTGGCTGTGGAGGGATACACCCTTGAAATAGATTCAGGCAGGGATGATGGCGTTTTCAAGGTATTTTAGATTTGTTTTTGAACATGTTCGGACTGATCTAAACCAATTCAGGAGGTGTATTGTGGCCCAGAGAATGTGTGCACCATAGATGGCCTGCATTTCGACACTCTCTATAATGCTCGAGTCAAAGCATTCAATGCGGCTGGAGAGAGTGGGTACAGCGAGCCCATTTGCCTGCAGACTGCTCAATGTGAGATTTTTCACTAAATTTTTGAGCTTCAAATGCTATTTAATGCTATTTAACGGTCATGTGATGCAAAGATGAAAACTTGGGATGTCAGTCAAGTTAGAAAACCAGATCGATCTTTCACACCGGAAGTTGACATCTTTGTCAACTTATGCGAAATGAACAAATCACTGTGGGCTCGAATCATCGGTGTGGTCATATGACATGATTCGGACGGTTGATCTAAGTGGGGTTTAATCCTGAAACATCCACCCAGCCGGTTCTAGATTACAAACCACACTCAGTTAAACTTGGTGCCCAAGCTGTTTTTTTTTAATTTTTTTTCAAACTTCTTTAGTTTTCATTTAATAGTTTTATTTAAAAAAGGAAATTCAAAATTAGAAAAAAGTGAAAAAAAAATTCTCAAAAAATCAGCTTGGGGAAGTTAGGCAAACTAACTGGATTGTATCATCCACTGTGGGTGTTCCAGAACTGCTCAGAAACTTGACTTATGAATTTAGTTTAGGAGGTTTTTTGTTAGACCCAAAGTCGAGTTGGTCAAAATGAAATCTAAATCAAATTTTACAAAAATTTTGTTTGTAGGGGTTATTTGTTAGATTTTTAACATTTTGCAAGTTTCGAAAAACGGAGTCAGAGGCCGTTTGTCTGTACTAAATAAATCTGACCTGGTTTTTGAGGGCATCTGCATCATTTTCTAGGGTAAATTTGATACGGTCATTGTTACAATCCAGTAAGGACTTCTTGCTGCTGGATCTCTACTGGAAAAATTACTCTTGAGCTTTTTTCTGATCACCTAGCTCACTTTACGTATTTTCTATTTCAGTTGCCTGGTTCCAACTGTCACCAGAATTCGGCAGCCCTTCAACTTCCAATGATCTTTTGCTGAGCAATGAGTGCAGCACGGTGACTGGCACCAGCATGGAGTATCGCACTATCCTGGCTGGAGTGTCCTTTTCTAGAGGAGTGCACTACTGGGAAATCAGTGTGGAGCACTACGAGGGTAACACCGACATAGTGTTGGGGGTGGCCCAACCAGCTGTCAACCGCAGGATCATGCTGGGTATCCGATACTTAGCTGTTCAGAAAAATGTACCACCATTGTTTCAGGCAAAGACATACATGGCTGGTCCATGTATGTGGACAGGGAGCGTTCCTGGTTTTTCCACAACGACGCCCACCATGGCCGACGCAACACTGGTCTATGTTCTACTAGTGCAGATGCCACTGGATGTGTGATTGGAGTTTTGATGGACTGCAACAAAGGAGTGCTATCCTTCTTCATCAATGATCTACCTGTGTCTAACGCTGCATTTAGGTATGAGTTATGGGGTTCGCATTCAGAAACCAGAGGGTCGGAGATGTTGAAATTCAAATTTTGGCTGATTTCTTAGTGTTTTCAACACTGAATATTCAGATTTTATGAAAGGTATGAAATCCTAAGGCTCAATCAATAGTCCACCTTATATACATATATGGCTCTTGGGGTGTGTACTTTAGGGGTGTGTCAGCAAGTTTGTTGACTTTCTATCCTTTACCGATCCCCATAACTTTTTTTTTTCAAAATATGTTTATGTTTTAGGTTTACGCTCAGAGTGGGCCAGCGTATGTTAAGACCATAGTGGGACAAATCTCTAAAAATAGGACGGCCGTCCCCGACTGAGTTTCTTCTTTATCTTGTTCTGTTTTTTTGGTCTTCTTTTGAGTTCTTTAATTTTTCTCAAAATTTTTCATATTTTCACCCAAACACCAAAATTTCTCACATTTTCATGTTTTCGCCCAAAATCAAATTCTTTTAAAAATTTTCATAATTTTGTCCAACAGCTCAACTCTTGATTTTTTTTTATAAAAAACACCAATAATTGGCCTAATTTCTACAACATATCGCTGAATTCAATCGTTTTCAGCTAAAAATGGTTTGGGAAATTTGGCCGGCCGTCTGCCGTCTTAAGAAAATTGGCCGGCCGTCCTCCGTCTCCGTCCTGTCTTTTTATATTTCCCGGCCGTCGCCGTCCCGTCCAAAATCGGGCCGTCCTAGGACAGGACGGTGACGGGACGGACCCGGCAAGAGGGCGATCCCACTATGGTTAGGACGGACCAATAAATCGTCATTCGCATTTTTAGTAGTTTGCGAAACACACAGGGTGAGACTTAAAAACAACGAAATTTTTTGAATTCTCGCCTTTATACTTTTATTTGGTTGTTTCAATAACATTTTTGGTTTACAAATGGTTTGGTCATGGTATATTCTGTATTCACTAACTGTTTTTAGCTTTGACTTATTTGAATTGTTGGCTGAAAGCTCAAAAAACTTTTTGGTTTTCACCGGTCCGTGGAAGTCCTTGACAAAATTTTCCGATAATGGTGCGATTTTTACAACTCAACCTGTATATCTGGACTATGTGTGTCACTTTTTGGTTACAAAGTTTGTTCGCAGCAAAAGTAGTCTTAGAAATAAGGTTTTAATATTAGTGTCACATACCATTCGATGCAGAATTGTCTGGAGATGTGCCCTTTTCGTAAGTGCAACACCGTATTTCCACACCTCGAGCGAGCTGTGCCCCTTGGAAGTTGAAAAAAAACACATTTTAGTATACAAAATTGAAAAAAATTGAATTAGCAACTTTATTTTTTGGTAGTAGTTTAGACATTCTTTTTACTATCTTTGAGTTTCATTTTGCCAGTGGTACCCAGATGGTGGTACCCAGTTGGTGGTACCGTCAAAAGTTTGAAATAATTGAGGTAAAAAAATGTCAACCCGGTCTGTTGGCCGCTCCTTTGAGTGTCATAAGTAAGAGCGTAGATTGTATCATGATACCGTATTTTTTCTAATTATAGACCCGTCTCTAATAATATACCCCCCTCGACTTTGAGGGTCTGTATCTCGACGCAAAGTGAACATTTTGAAAATATCTTCTTAACATTTTCTTAGATCCCACGAATTCTGCCAATCCCGCTTTTTAGATTTTGGTTGAGCAGCCAAAAAACTCGAGATCAACCTCGAAATTTTCCGATTTTCGGAAACTTGAAAAATTATAGACCCGGGTTTATAATTAGAGAAAATACGGTAATTGACATATCGCTTTCATAATTTGGCGCCTGTTAAGGTCCAGTCACCCTAGTTTAAAAGTAAAAGAAATCGGTACAACCAGAAGCCGGAAATGCAACAGGGAAGACCGATGAAAAAAGCCTCGCAATAAGATAGAGCCTATTTCTTTTTCAACCCAAAAATCAGGCTCTAATTGAATGGTTATTTGCAGGAACATGCCGCACGGACTCTACTACCCAGCCTTTAGTGTCAATAGAAATGCAGCCATAAGTGTGCATTCAGGCCTTAGTCCGCCGGACAGTGCTTTATCCAGTGCTACTGCCTCTGATGATTGTGTGGCAAATGTGGCTGGCATGTGAATCTATTCCACTCTTTCCAACATTTTCTGGTGCTTTAACCTCGCAACCTTTTTTCAATGGGAATTTACCTACGTGGACTCCACTGCCAATAAATTTTTAAAAGCATGAAATGTGACCATTTATAAACATTCTGTTGTTTGTACCATACTCCTTTTTGTTGTAATAAATTGAAACACTAAAATGTTGAATGCAAAAAAAATTTAGTTTCAAAAGAGGGATAATTTTTGACGGCGAATGATTTGAATTGTTGAATTTGAATACAGTCGACGCTCGATTTAGTGATCACCCGATTTAGTGTTCAGCTCGATTTAATGTTCATCTAAACCAGGGGTCCCAACTCGACAAGCTCAAAATTCAGACAAAAATCTCGAAAATTCAGATTTAATCTTCAAAATTCAGACAAAAATCTCAAAAATTCAGATTTAACCTTCAAAATTCAGACGAATTGCAGAGGACAATTTTCGATCCAAATTTTATAAGAATTTCATCAACAACAACAGCCAACGGTGAGTAAACAATCAAAAGTACTTTTCCCGTGCTCTAATCTTCCTCAACATCACATTGTTTTTCAAAAAAAAGTTATACATTTCAACATATGTTAGATTCTCGTTTTCCTCAACAATCTTCATCCATTTTTGCTCGGTATCATCTGCCTCAAAAACATCGGCCAGAATTTGTTGGAGAAGAATATTGAGAGCAGACATCTAGAATTAACAATCCCATGATTTAAAAAACATTGAATTTAAAGTTCGTACCTCATCAAACAGCGAGTCCTGTTCCGCCATATCCGGATAGAATTGAACCATCAATGAGCAAAATTCTTCGTAACTGACTTCTGGCACATAAAGCATAATCCAGGATATATTTGACGGCAAATGAGCGAAATGAAACCACTTGTTAATGTAGTCAAGAACGGTTGTGTAGAATTCCTAAATAATGTTAATCGCTCAGTTTGGACATGACTGGTAAATAAAAACAAACATCGGAACTAGATTTCAAATGTTCTTCTTGACTCTGATCAAGAAAGCGGCCTAGCATTGTTGATGTGACTAGAGTACGATATAAGAACTCCTCTTAAAAATCGGTTTTGGGTGTGGTTCTTATGGGAGGAGTTCTTATACCGCACCCCAGCCGTTGATGTAGCCGCTCCATAGAACGATGACTGTTTTCGACTGATAATCTGTGCCTTGAACGAATTCATGATATTCATCAGTTCTGGAAGAAGGGCTTTTGTACACTGAAAAAGAATGCATAAAAAACAAAAAAAATAACAGATTACTTGGTACTTTTACTTATCGGGACCCCCCTTTATTTCATAAAGGGGAAAACAAACTCAAATAGAGAGGGGGAGGGTCCCGATAACTGAAAAGAACCATTACTTCAACCTGAAGCAATTGAAGAGGTTTCTTTTGCTCTTCTTAATGCCTTTGATATTTTCGTACTCTGATTTGAACAGTAGATTGCGTTTAGGAGGCATCGTTACTGAAGCAAAAAAAATTACTAATAAACAATACACTTAAAATTGTAGCAGAAATAAAATACAAGGAGATCGTCCATTGAAAAATAAACAATGAATAGCGTTGCAAAAAAAATTTCGACAATTTCAGACAATTTTTCATAATTCAGACCAAATTCAGATCAATTTATTTTTCAGATTCGGTCTTTAAATTTCAGACAAATCTGAAAATTCAGACCACTTGGGAGCCCTGATCTAAACCCAACTTATTTAGTCAGCGGTTAAGTAAAATGACTAAAGTCGACGCTCGATTTAGTGTTCAGTTCGATTTATTGTTCACGAGCGTCGACTGTACAGTCAAACCTCGATTTGATGGCCCTCTAGATTTAACGGCCCCTTACCTTGATTTGGTTGGATTTGACTAAGACATAAGGATTATTTCCTTATCATTGAACTTCTGTACGTCTTTGTCATCCTGGTTTCTGACAAAAAAGGCCTAGAATTTAATTTTTGGTATGGTACTGCTAGAAACCAAGTTGAAAAATCAGTACAGAAGTTTAATGATTAGGAAAATTTTTCGGATTCCTGGGCACCACCTCTTATTAGCGTAGGCATGCCCTTTAAAGGGCCATCACCGTTGATGACAATGGCAATTCCGAGTTTTGGAATTCACGGGGACAGATATTTTATCACGAAAATATATTTCGGAATATTTTTTGTTTGCGATTTAAATTTGTTCAAAATTAAGAACCATTTACTAGTCGAGCTCAACGTTTCAAAGATGGTGCAATAAATGACATGTCACTAGAATCGTAGGGCTACATAATGGTGTTATTACCTTTGAAAAAAGTTAAGAAATTTGGCTTGAGTATAGAATCGGCTCCCCTCCCCCACGGGGAGTGATCAGATCGAGGAGATAACATCATATTCGTGTTTCTCGACCCCGATTTCATGAGAAAGCCGGCCGTTTTTTTAATTCTGAGAAAAAAATTCGATTCACAGGGGAGGATATCATGGGTTTTTAGTCAAAATTTGAAAAATTTGAATTGGCGCCTTTTGAATTTTAAAGGGATTAAGGGCTGTATAGGAGGGAAGGGAATAAAAAGAGGGCCACTAATCACACAGGGCCCACTAACAAGAAGATGTTGAACATAGTTTTGAATACTGGGGCCTACCGCATAAATAAACTCTGGTATGCATGCTTTTTCATGCATCCAGAGTCACTTTCGAGTGATTTGTGTCTAAGGTATGTGTGTGTGTGTGTGTGTGCGCATATCAAATCCAAACCCAGAAGCCTTTGCTGCAAAATTCCGTTACGCCCAAAAAAGGATGTACACTCAGTGGGAATTGAACCTATGTCCTTATAGGCGATGCGTATAAGGAGTAGAGTATCGGTTTTGCATTTTGCGATGTTGCGCTGCGATATTTTTCGGCCATCGTGGTTGCGCTGCGATATGCGATATTTCGAAAAATTTGCATGCGATATATCGCTGCGATATGCGATATTTTTCTTAAGCTGTTTTTTATTGATAAAAACCAAATTTTAACATCTTTTTTCCAATTTCACAACACACATCAACACAACAAACTGATAATTAAAATTTAATAACGGGAGGTTCTTGTTCAAAAAGATCAATTGTTCAGCTATTTCCGGGCTCAATCTGGACCTTCTGTAGTCGTAGACATCCCTCGCCACGGAGAAAAGCTGTTCACTTGGCTGGCTTGTTGCTGGAGCCAATAGAAAGCGACGCGCTACATTGGCCAGAATTGGATATGTTTTCTCATTCTTCTAGAAGTCAGAAAATGCAATTACAAGTCTTGCTTGAAAACCCAACCTGCCAAAAGTCCAGTGGATCCTGTTCCAAATCGATGCATAGCAGCCTGTTGTAAAACTTCATTTCTATGATTGCATCACTTGCTCCACATTTGGTGTCTCATGGTCCCTGAACAGATAATTGTGCTTGGGAAAAGAAGGAGTTAATTCGCTTCGAAGAAGGAGAGTGCACTTCTAAACAAGAAAGCAGTCAGATGAATTAATTTAGCAAAAATAAACCTAAATCACTGGCCGAAATTTTAGCTCTATTTCTTGCATTCCTCTTGGAGCCACGCAATCACGTCAGAATCGGACTTGAAGCTGTGCTAGTTAGTCGATCTTTGAAGCGCGCATCAAGGGAAGATCGCCAAACCATGGACCCTAAAAGCAAAAATAAAACAAAATCCACAAAAGTTGGCACTTACTTGTCTTCTTCCACATTAACTTTTAAAAACAACGTATTGATCATCGATTTACACATCTGACTCAGCTCCGTTTCATCAAATCCGTGACATGGTCGGTAAGCGCTTCAAAGGCTCTGGCAATTGGAAGTTGTATAGAGATCGGTTCCTCCGCACGGCACATCTGCTTGGAGGCTTCTTCCAACGGCTGCAGGAGTTTGACGATCACCTCCAGCAGGACACCATTGCTTTTGTTTTACTTCAGATCGCGCTTCTCTCATCTGGTCAAGTAAAGATTGACTGTCTTCTTTTGCTCTAGTAGCCGCGCGCCCATGTAAAAGATAGAATTCCACGGAGTGGAGACGTCCTAAATTAGTTTGTTGTTAATCCGAAATTATGCAAAAAAATACCTGGGGCAATGGTTCTTCATGTTTGCTCCCTGATCACGCAAAAAGACGTGTTGCTTCGGTTTCTCGATCTTCCATTCTTTAAGCATGTGCCCAACTAATGCACCGATAGTTTCGAAGTTGTGACTGCCGGGAAATGCCTCACGCAAAGACAAACTTTCGCCTCTTCCAATCAGAGTCGATACCATGCGCAGTCAAGCTGAAGTCCCATGAAGACTTTGAAAATCAAAAGTATTTTATCTGATGAAGCTGTCCCCGGCCCTGACCAGATATACGAACTGAAAGAAAGCGCAGCACAGGCGTTAAGACTTCTTGCACACGTTGCACTGAGATTCTGTTGCCGACGGCAGCTTTGTGAAAAGAAATCCATTCACATCTTCTCCTTCAAGCTTGATTTTCCACAGCTGACTCATTTTGAACCAAAAGTGTCTGACAAAGGAAATTTTTACCAAAAAATACAAGAAAAAACAAAAAATGACAGAAATAACAATGAAAAACGGGCAACATTTTTCGAAAAAATTGACTTCGATGTTTATGAAATTTGCGCTGCGATATGCGCTGTTTTTCAAAAATTTGCGTACGCTGTTGCGCTGCGTTGTTTTTGGCCCAAATTTTGCTGAGTACGCTGCAATGTTGACTGCGATGTATCGCAGCGCCCGATTCTCTAATAAGGAGTTCCACCCCACCCCCCCCTCCTTCAAAGAAGTGGGGCTTACCAGGGTACTGCACAAGCTATAATTATCAATGAAATTAATACCAAGTTTATACCCAAGAAGGTATTAAAAATAGTATTACTTTATACCCTGGGAATTGTTTTATACCCAGGGTATAAAATCAATTCTGGCCAATTTGAAGCAAATTTTTATTTCTAACACCGGATTCATGTTCAGCATGGTTGATTTGCTTGAAAAACTACTTTAATATTTGAAGCTCACCATCAAATTTCAAATTCCACTCGAGACAAAAAATATTTGAATGTCGTGTCTTGAGCGGAATTGTACTTTCAGCAGTGAGTTCACGTTAAGCGCAGTTTTCTAAGTAAACCAACCACCCTGAACGTTATCCATTGTCAAAATTAAGAGGTGTACTTTATAGGCTTGAGGTTGACCTACAATTTCTCCAACTGTTGCTTTGTTAAGGATACCATCAAATGTTGATGATAGAATCATGCTTACCGTAGTTGATTTACTTAGAAATGTGCTTGAAATTGTGAACTCACTGCTAAAAGTACAATTCTGCTCAAGACAACAAATATTTGAAATTCAAAAGTCGATATTCAAATATTTTTTGTCTCGAGCGGAATTTAAAATTTGTTGGTGAGCTTCAAATTTTAAGGGCAGTTTTTCAAGCAAATAAACTATGCTGAACTGGAATCCGGCGTTAGAATTAAAAAATTGCTTAAATTTGGCCAGAGTATGATTATATACCCTGGGTATAAAACAATACCCAGGGTATAAAGGTATTGAACTTATACTTTTATACCAGGGTATAAAAGTATTACTATTTTTATGCCAAATAAGTATTATTTAGGTATAATTTTAATTTACATATTATACCCTGTGAAGTATCCTGTGGCTTACACATCGAGATGCGAATATTTTGAACTCTCTAAGTTCGATTCCTAGCGGCTGCACACCAGGGTTGCAGCCGACTTTTGAAAAAAAAATCAGAACAGATACCGTATTTCCTCTAATAGAGCTCCCGGGGGTTTTTTTTCAAAATTCAAGGTGCTGAAATTCTGTTTTCATTTAATGTTTGAGCTGTGTAAAAGTGCCTGTTAGATTTTAAAAATCCCTCGCGGGGCACTTTTTACATAGCTCAAACAGTAAATGAAAACAGAAGTTTTAGACCACTTAAAGTTTGAGGGGGGGGGGGTGGTAAGGCTCTATTAGAGGAAACGACGGTATCAGATATCAGATGTCGAAAAAAATCAGATATCAGAAATCAGATATCAGAAAATTCGTCAGAAGTATTAACTATAAAAAAGTTTTCAGCGCTACTTGGATATACCCCCACCCCAATCAATCTTTTTTAAAAGTGTTCCAAACACCCTATATCGACCAAAATGGCCTCAGGGTTCATTTTTGAGTTCTGGTCATAAAAAACTGAGTTTTGGGACCACCCAAAAAACCCATTTTTGACCATTTGTGAAGGGATTCAGGTCTGTATTTGGGTGGAAATGGACTAAAAAAAGAGACAATTTGAACAAAAAGGAAGATGTTGAACATAGTTTTGAATACGGGGTCTACCGCAAAAATAAACTCTGGTATGCATGCTTTTTCATGCATCCAGAGTCACTTTCGAGTGATTTGCGTCTAAGGTATGTGGTGTGCGCATCTCAACCCTAGGCAACCAAGCCCCTTGCGCCCCCAAGGGGCGCAGGGGGCTTGGTAGGTTAGAGATGCGCGCACTCACTTACCTTAGACATAATTCCGAGCAAGACTCTTGAACGAAAATGCATTTAGAGGCTCTTTTTGCCCAGCTCCAGTGACCAAAACAGGCAAATGGTCGAAATTTCAAAATGCTGAAAACTCGATTTTTTATAGACAGAACTCAAAATAATGTCTTTTTTGAACTCCTGAGGCAATTTTAGGTCGATATAGGGTGTTTGGAAACACTTTAAAAAAATTCATTTGGGGGTGGGGGATACTCCGGTAGGGTCAAAAATTTTATCGGCATAAATAATGAAAATGGCTGCACACTTGTCAAAAAATGACACATCTTTTAAATCGATTTTTTCACAACCAAAAACAAAATGTTTGTAAAAAAAAAAGTACATTCTTCAATGGTCTTGGACAGAAAAAGGCATAAATAATTTTTTTTCGTGGCACATTTCAGCTTTTTCGTGTACATTTCTGCTTTTTCGTGGTATGTCGTTTTCGTGGAGAAATAATCTTTTTCGTGGCATATTTCAGCCTTTTCGCAAACCAAATCAGTTTATGCCATTCCGCTATTCCGCAAATAATTTGGAGAATACTTTTTTCTCCGACTAAACACTTTTTTTCGACTAAAATTTTTTTCCGACTAATTCATTTCGACTAAAAGGGTGGCTGCGGACTCGGATCCCGGCAACTGAGAACACGGACAACTCAGCTTTTGGACAACTGATCTCAAAAGAAACTCATATATAGGACAACTCATCACAATTATACTGATCTTTTGAATACCCGCCCAATGTGCAATTCATTTTTAGGACAACTCATCACAACTAAAACTCATCTTTCGGATAATTGGGCGGGAAATGTTTGAATTATGGGACAATTAGGGTTGGATGACGGAAAATTCCGGGAATAATCCCGGAAAACTTCCCGGGAAATTTCCCGGAAAGTTGAAGCGGGAAAATTCCCGAAAAATCGGGAAAATTCCAAATTTTTGCAAGTTTACAATTTTTTCTTTTTAGTCAACTTTCTATTGTTTTTTTGTTCTTTGTTAGGCTTATCATGCCTTTATTACAGATTTTCGATGTTTCTGGCAGAAAACACACGTGGAGTTGGGAATACTTTAACAAGCAAGAAGAGGATCTGAATGGAAACGGGTGCGGTCGCCTACTGCAATTCTGCTACAAGGAGGGCGCGAAGACTGGTCGCTATGTGAACAATGCACAAAGATGGAGAATCACTTGAAGTAATTGTTGATTGCTTTTTGTGTTTACTATTTGATTTTAGAGCTGCAATCAAGTCGGAGCCGAGGCAAGGAAGGAATTTGACCGCCAGCTGAGGAACCATCCGTCAAACACCAAAGTCGTAGCCAGTCGCCTCTTTCGAAGAAAGTCAAGTTATCGGAGCCGCGGAAATCTCGGTCGCAAGCTGTTTCTGGATCAATCAAGATATTGGTTTTCGAGCATGTCTAAGGATCAGCAAGAAGATCTCGTCGTTTTTTTTGACTCGGGTTTTTTTCATTTTATTTTGTTCATAATCACATTTTATCATTCAGGTTTTGCAACAGGGCAACATCGCGCCAATTCTTTTAGAATCCATCAATGCAAACGTCTTCTGAAGTGATGGGCAGATTGAACGGACGCAACACACTGGTTGTTTTTAGCAGGGTTTATTGTGGAAACTGCTTTGATTTGGTGGAATTTGGCGGTGGGAAACGCCTCCCAGGTGACGTTCATTCAAGCATAATCTCATGCTGAGTACGCTCATTTATTTAAGTCAACCGTAAAAGAACAGAAAGTAGAAGAAGCGATGGAGATAGAAATGAAGAAATTGATGAAGAAACTTAACACATGTGAGGAGTGAATTTGATCTATTTATTGCATGATGTGATTGAGTTGTTATGTTTTTTCTGTATAAATTCTTTATGAAATTTTTCCCGATTTTTTTCCGCGACTTGGGATTTCCCGGGAAATTTCCCGGGAACTTTCCCGTTTTGATTTTCCCGGAAACTACCAACCCTAGGGACAATTGAATTGAAATAAGGTTTGACTTTCTGGCAATTGCCGTTCTGTGTTTCGACTTCGAACATTTTTAGGCTTCCTGCGTTTCGTGTCATTTATGTTTGATTTATGGTATTCTCAACCTTTACATTACCCTCTTCATGGTCTTGGACCACCAAACACTTTGAAACTGGGTCCACTTGTCGACAACGTTTCAATGATTTTGAATTATACTATTTTAAAGTATTAGATTTTCTTAAGAATCTATAAATTTAGATTTGCACAGTCCCCTATTCTCTAATAATAGGTAACTTGAGAAGAGACACAATTATTACAGAATGGAAAAATGGAACCATAAGTTGACGAACCATAACCAACAAATTCCACATTCAACCTGCAGCCTCGATAAATTACGTCGAGTTACCTATTAGGCTTACAAAATTGTGAATAATAATTTTTTATCTCCATTTCATTGAACTACACTTTATTCTGCATAACAGCACACAACAACACGCATTAGACCAGAACACATGAGTTTTTAATAACAACATTGAAAAGCAAAGCTGTAGCCATGAACGGACGCATCCCATCGATCATTGGTGAGAACCCCTGCAAGGAGAGCATAAATAATTGGGAAATAATCGAAATACTCACGGTCTTGTTAGCGGATTCCGAGCGAAGAGATACAGCCATAAAGCCGCCATGCTTCCACGACAGTGATTCAACCACCAGTGGCAAACCTGAACGAACGAGCTTATCAGTAAAGTACATCAGCAAATCGCATACCATCACTTCTCCGACAACCGAAAACAATAGCAGATAGCGCACCCCTTTCGAATTTTCCCATAGAGGATGAATATTGGCACTTGCTTGCATCGAACATCAACCTAGCTCCACTGTGCGCTATCTTTGTTATTGTCCGAAGAGGTGTTTTGCTGAAGCTTTCGAAGATCGCTGAAACAGTTTAGAAAAACAACACACAGAACCTCAGAAAACCAACTTTGTCATTGGACCCAAGTCACGACCAAGCCAGTTGATGATAGAGAATTGCTTAGCAAGCTTCCTCGGCATCATTAATTATCATCAATTCCCTGCTTAAATCAAAATAAGATGACTTGCAACGATAAAGTTAATTTCTTCAAAGCTTACGTCCAAAGTATCGACAATTGACAATTGAAACGCTGCTGAATGGAGTGGCCGATTGCTTGAGCATATCAAAGTAACACTCTTCTGTTTTGCTCTCTTAAACCACTGCAACGGCTGGAATGAAAGCATCTTTTCTCGCAAATGAATCACATAAAGCTGACACCATCCTCTTGGTCGACTGAAAAAGGTTCCATCAGCAGCAAATGAACTAGATCTTGCCAGTTTCTAAATATCAAAAAGTATTACAGCCAAAAATCAATAGCCAACTTTAAGCATGTATAGAGATGACATCACAACAAAGCGATTATCCAGATTGCTGACTCCAGAATCATGAAGAGGCTTTCTGGAGCGACCCTCGTCCATACACGTTTGGCACATCCCATCTTTGTGAACCTGTACGCTACTCTGTGTAGAGAATTTGTCGAGATCGTTGAAAGAATCGAGAATTCCACATTAGTAGAGTTGTACCTAAAAGTTTATCAGAATGCGAAAAAAATGACAAAATGTTTACCATCATAAACCATGACAGCTTGCTTCCTTTCACTTGAGATGAATTTCAACTCTCGCATGCTGATTGACCTTCGTTAGAATGCTTTCATTGCTATTGCCTTGTCTTTGGTCAGCTAAGCTTTCATCTTCTTCGTCGCTTGAGACTCCGAAACATCGCTTCTACTTCATCGTTAAGCTCCATAGATAAAATCTGAATGACCACATTTTAGATATTTAACATAGCCCCCATCACCAACACAGACAGACATTCGATGTATATTCATCGAATAGAAAAATAATTGACTATAAAACAGGTGAGCCCGACCGAAACAGACATAAATTTGGCTCAAAAGTATAGAAAGCAATTTCAAACAGTCAAATTATTTCGCGCCCAATTGTCCGAAAGATGAGTTTCACTTGAGATGAGTTGTCCTAAAACGAATCGTTTAAGACCAGTTTCTTGTGATTTGAATCATTTGGCTCAGTTTCGGGTCATCTCAGTAGTACATGAGTCAGTCCGATTCTGAGTTGTCCTTATATATGAGTTTTTTGAGATCAGTTGTCCAAAAGCTGAGTTGTCCTGTTCTCAGTTCCCGGGATCCGAGTCCGCAGCCACCCCGACTAAAACACTTTTTTCTCCGACTAAAATACTTTTTTTTCCGCCTAATTTATTTTTTTTCCGACTAATTTTGATTCTCGACACGAAATCAACCATTTTTAAAATTTTTGTGTGAAATTCAAGGGTGGGAAAAGACAGATGGCTGGAGACCCACTCCGGAATGGCCAAAAGGCCAAAATTATTGGTTTTTGGGGGTTTACTAAAGGGGGAGTAAGCTTTTTGAGAAAAATCGATTCAGCGGATCAGATTTCGGTCCAAGGCTTAATCGCCCACAACTCCACCCTAAACCACTAAAAACACCATAAACCTGGAATTCTGAGCGATTAAGCCCATCGGACCCGAAATCTGATCCGCTCAGGTTTTTCTCAAAAAGTTTACTGCCCTTTAGTAAACCCCCAGAAAACCCAATAATTTTGGCCTTTTGGCCATTCCGGAGTGGGTCTCAGCCATCTGGTCTTTGCCCACCCTTGAATTTCACACAAAAGTTTTAAAAATGGTTGATTTCGTGTCGAGAATCAAAATTAGTCGGAAAAAAGAGTAAATTAATCGGAAAAAAAGTATTTTAGTCGGAGAAAGAAGTGTTTTTAGTCGGAAATGAAATTAGTCGGAAAAAAAAATATTTTAGTCGGAAAAAAGTGTTTTAGTCGGAGAAAAAAGCATTGTTCATAAACATAGTGACCACGCCGTCCTACGCCGTCCTAATTTTTTTCATCGCCGTCCTGCATTTTAATAATATTTTTCATTATGGACCGGCTTTTTAATTTACACATGTAATCAGTTTTTATTTTTATACTTTATTTTTAGGCGACCGTCCAAGTTTTCTTTCATTTTTATTTCAAAAAATGGGGCCGTCCTAATTCAACCGACTTTTTTGAAAATTTTTGTGTGAAATTAGGACGGCCCCATTTTTTGAAATAAAAATGAAAGAAAACTTGACGGTCGCCTAAAATAAGTATAAAAATAAAAACTGATTATATGTTGTAAAATAAAAAAGCCGGTCCATAATGAAAAATATTATTAAAATGCAGGACGGCGATGAAAAAAAACTAGGACGGCGTGGTCACTATGTTCATAAATATTTGATTATAAAATTTAAGTGATTTTGTCTTGAGCGGAATTCAAAATTTGACAGTGACTTATGATTAAACGAGTTTTATAAGCTAATCGACGTCGCTGAACACGATCCGGTGTTATAATCCAGGATTTCACGTGCGAAAAAAGTTAGAGGAAGTTTGTGACCTAACTTATATATTATTTTTGCATATTTTGCCACGACTTTATAACAAAATATGCTGTATTTAGTGTCAAAATGATCACGAGTCTGCTCATTCTTTTTGTGAGCAGGATTTAGCTGGGTATAGTGTTAAAATAAATTACAACATTGTAGAAAGTCGGAGACAGACATAATGAGAATCTCTACCCTAACGTATTCGTAGGGCGTGTTAAAAAGGGGGGGGGGTGCAAATCATGCTTGGACACGCGAAAAAAGAGCGGCAGCAGCGAGCGGCGGACTGCATAAAAGCAGCGACAGCGGCGGAAAAAGCGGCGGCGGCGGCGGAAGGGCCAAAAAGCAGCGGTGGCGGCAGCGGCGGGAAAAAAATAACAGCGGCGGCAGCGGCGTGTATAAAAATCTCATTTACTACTTTATTTAAAAAAAAAATTAACTCTATTCATTATTAAATTTTGGGTGGTATTTAATTCTGCCCCCTAACTGTGAAAAATGCCCCTTAATCTGTGAAAAATGCCCCCTAATTCGAATTGCCCCCTAATTACTGAAAAATGCCCCTAATTACTGAAAAATGCCCCTAATTTCTGAAAAATGCCCCCTAATTTTTTTTTCTCGTCATTTTAGTCAAAATTTTGCGGGAATTCAAATTTTCTAGTCAGAAAATAACTTGGTTTGGTCAGAATCCCACCGCGGAATGGCCAGAAAGCGCCTGAAAGTTGGTTTTTGGGGGTTTACTAAAGGGTGGGTATACTTTTTGAAAAATCGATTGAGCGGATCAGATTTCGGGTCGATGGGCTTAATTGCTCAGAATTCCAGGCTTACGGTGGTTTTAAATTTTTTAGTCTGAACCAACCAACCAAGGGGTCGTCCACTTGGATCAAAAAAATTTTTACGTTTTTCGTGTCCAAAATCTGTTTTCTAGATTAACTCGGTCATGCTGAAGATTGGTTTGACAGTGGTAAAATGGCGTTTTCTCGAGTATTTTTTGAGTTGTGGCAAATAAATGATTTCACCAAAATCAATTATTCCTCAAAACTCAAAAAGTACTCGAGAAAACGCCATTTTACCACTGTCAAACCATCTTCAGCATGACCGAGTTAATCTAGAAACAGGTTTTGGACCACGAAAAAAGTAAAAAAATTTTTATCCAAGTGGACGACCCTTGGTTTGGTGGTTCAGACTAAAAAATTAAAAACCACCGTAAGCCTGGAATTCTGAGCAATTAAGCCCATCGGACCCGAAATCTGATCCGCTCAATCGAATTTTCACAAAAAGTATACCCCCCCCCCTTTAGTAAACCCCAAAAACCAACCTTCAGGCGCTTCTGCCATTCCGCGGTGGGATTCTGACCAATCCAAGTTATTTTCTGACTAGAAAATTGAATTCCGCAAATTTTGACTAAAAATGACGAGAGAAAAAAAATAAGAGGCATTTTCAGAAAATAGGGGGCATTTTTCCCGAAAAGGGGGCACTTTTCACAGATTAGGGGCAGAATATAATATTACCTTAAATTTTTGTAACTTTAGTCATCGAAAATTTTTATGACAATACACTTGGAAACTTAATCAACTGTTTATTTACTGTAATAGTGTGAGTCAGGGCTGCATCGATATCCGATATCCGATATCCGGCACTTTTTGACATCCGATATCCGGTATCCGATATCCGAAAAAATGACCGATTTTCGGATAAAATCGGATAAGAGAGGCTATTTTGAAAAAAACATATGATGATAATTTTTTGAATTTATTTTTAAAAATAGGTGAAAACGAATTTTTTCGCGGTCATTTTTACACGATTTTCTCCTGCATTTTATTTCTTGCTTTTTCAAATTACATTTATGGCTTTCAGATGCTTAACGAACAAAAAGGATTCATTTTTCGAAAGGAACGGAACCATAGCAAAGTGCAGAGCGAGAGCTGCGACGGCAGTTTTATTGTGAACAATCTCAGGAAGTCTTTGTCTCCAGAAAATTTAAAAAATGCTGTTATTTCTACATCATAATCTTGCCGCGTATAACTTCGAATATTGTAATTGTTTTTTGTGTTGTAAAGAAGTGGCGAAATAAAGTGTTTTACGAGAAATTTTGAAAATATCCGAAATCCGATATCCGATAACCGATATCCGGCACTTTTTGACATCCGATATCCGATCCGATATTTGAATATCCGATATCCGATCAGGTATTTTTTCATATCTGATGCAGCCCTGGTGTGAGTAATGCAAAAAGAAGAACGGTAGATATCTACATTTATGACCGTTCCCAAGGCTTTGGGCTCAACGTTGAGTGCAAACGCAAAAGATGCTGCTTCTGGATCATTCAGAAGTAAAACCCACACGCTCACTATGCTTCACTACTGCGTACATGAAACGCGCAAAGATTCGAGTGAAAGAAATCAATAAAAAGATAATTTAAGCTCCTTTCTGCAATCTAAGTTTTGTTTTTTTGTAACGCAGTTTTGTAACGCAGAAAGAAAAAGTTAATCATTTTTTCTGTGGCAAAAATTTACTTTTTTTTTGTAGCGAAAATGTTTTTGTTTGGCAAATTTTTCTGTAGCTAATTTACTTTTTTTTGTGCGAATTTATTTTGTAGAAATTTACTTTTTGTGGCAAATTTTTTTGTAGCAAATTTATTTTTTTCTGTAGCAAATTCACTCTTTTTAGCAAATCCGATTTTCGTCTGAGCACTTATATTTGAGTTAGTCTGCTTATTTATTCTAAAAATCTCAGAAACATATATTTATATCTGTTGATACGCTTGATCCGCATACCATTTTCAGTCTTTTTAGACTGAAACCGATTTTCGAGAAAAAGTGAACCGATAATTTCGCTTTGGTCCAGCACCCGAAAATGCAAATTCCTGAAATATCATAGGCAGTTGGCAGAAGATCCCACTTGTACCTGGCTATTTCGGTCACACTCTTTTCTTCACAAGAAAGCCCGTTAAGATCGAAAGCGTACGGACTGAAGTGTTGCTCTTCTCAAATGGTGGAGCAAAATGTGGCTAAGGTTGAAAGGATATCATCATGCATTGTATTGATGGTAAAACTCGGTAAGCTTGCGCAATTTCATTACTGATGCCATCATAGATTGTCGATAATGAAGCAGCCGAGAGTGTGCCAGATGTGTGTGATAGATAAACCTAGAGCCCAGCAGCTTACGAGCAATTAATCCCTGTCTTTCATGAAGTCAAGTCTTTCATAGACTCAGAATACAAGTTTTGAGAATTTAGGATGAATAAATAAGCAACTACCTCAAGTATATGGTGCTACGGACTTAAATCGGATTTGCTACAAAAAAATAAATTTGCTACAGAAAAAAATTAAATTTGCCACAGAAAAAATGATTAACCAAAAAAATAAAAAAAATATTTGAATGTTCAAACAAGGTTAACCCGGTTTTCGGTCCGGTTTTTTCAAAAAATTTCGGTTCGGTAAATCTGTACCCGGTTTTCGGTGATTTTTTAACTTAAATAAACCGGTATTCGCTAAATCGGTCTTCGGTTT
>SADC01000622.1:0-65316 GCA_004194705.1 Ditylenchus dipsaci | reverse complement strand
TTAGTTCCCCTATGGTTTTGGCATCTCATCCCAACTTATTTGACCTATCGGCATGAGATCTCAACGAATTGATTAAAAGTCGAGTAATATCTATCAAATGAAACCAAACTCTTATTTTGGTATATAATATGAAAACAATATTTTTGCTTAGTCCCCTCGCAGTTGCCAGGCTACAAACAAAAAATTTCAAAAAAAGAACATTTTGCCTATTTGAAGTAAAGGGTCATTTCATCCAGTGCTTTGTTGCCATTTTGTAGCGAAAAAAAGATTTTGACGAAATTTTCAAAATAAAAAAGGATTGGGGTGCCGAAACAAGGACAAATCTTTTTGAAAGACGATTCGGACCCTGTCTTACCTATCCAGAGACCATCACGGACAGCAGGACCCAAAGCAATCGTGTTTTCACATTGGATTTTGAAGAATTGCTAGAGTGAACTGACCGTTCTGCATTTACAAAATTTCAAAAATTGACGTTTTGAAAAGTTATGATACGTGAAATATATACGTGAAATTTTGAGAACATCTTTGCACATAGATATATATAAGTTCATTATTAATAAATTTTTAAAAGTAATATTTTTGACATATCAGTTAAAATTTTTTCAGTCGACACTATGAGTTTTGCAATATTTTATTCTGCTTAGCTTTTGCTGTATTCATACTACTAGTGGGACAGCATGCCCTAAAACCTAACAGTGATTGGTGGTGAGTTTTCCGTATTGCAAAAAACACGTTTAAGTTTTTTTATTTGTAGATTGTGCTAATAAAACACACTGAAACATCAGTAGCAATTTCAAGTTTTAAAAAAATTTGAGTTTCAAACATATTACATTGAAGGGGGAATTGTATTAATTTAACTTTTTTTGGGGAATCAATAAATCAGTTCAAAACAAAAATTTGCTCAAAAAACAGTAAATTTGCATAAAAAGTATTTACCTCAAGAAAAAGATTACGCGGAAAAAAGTGGCTCCTGACGACCCTACCAACTTGGGAACGATTAGCTTAAAAGTCATTTTAAAAAATCATTCAGCAGTTGAGCTTCTCAGTGTTCATGCTACAAAATTAAAATGAACTTTTTGTCATGATTAACTTTCTCGTGAATACTCATTTTTACAATTTTGTGTTTCAAACATTCATACTTTTGAGTAGTCAAAATTGTCTTTTTTTTTTCAAATGAGACTGAAACAAGAAATTTGAAAACATTTGAGATAACAAATCAGTCAAAAATTACAGAAAACGACTTTTTTGAACATTTGGTTCAAAATAGCTATACCCATATTAAATAATTAAATAGGGTCAAACGCAATATTTTCGGATGAGCTTTTGAATGTTGATACCACAGTATTAATAAATAGTTCAAAATGAAAAATTCACAAGTTGAGTCATAAAGAGACCTATTTGAAAATGAAAATTTAAACAGCTGTTCGCAGAACATGGATACATCTGAACGAAAATGCGTTGCATGGAGGAAGCACTTGCTGTAAGTTTTTTATAGTTGAGAGGCATATCAAAAACTGAAAACTTAATTTTATTTTTCAGTTATGACGAAAATTACATGAAGTATTTGAAAGCATGCTGATATCATGTCCTCCAGGGAGAGAAGAAAGAACAACGTAAAATCTTAACAATTTTAGAAAAATTGATGACTGTGAAAATTTATAAAAAGTAATTTTGTTAATATTTTTTTTCAAAAACTTAACTTTTAGGAAAGAACTTTTTTAGCGTATAAATTCGCTGAGGATTAGGTTTGTCGACGAAAGCTCGAAATTGAGCTTACGTCTCGAAAATTTGATTTTCTTGAACTTTGAGCTCCAAGTCGAGCGATGGCTCGAAAAAAATCGACGGCTCAGAATATTTTTTACGTTAGCGAAGAAGATCCGCGAATTTTTTTTCGAGTTTTCGTGCCGAGCCCTGGATACCTCGAGCCGAGCCTTCGAAACTTTCGAGCTTCGAAGTTCGAGCCGAAAATTTAGAGCGGTCGAGCTTTCGAGCTCTATTTGGGATCTCGAAAATTCCGAACCCTTCCCCCACCCCCAAATGTTGGATCGCAAAATAAGGACAAATCATATAATAGATCGTCTGGGATCCCTGATGTAGCCTTTTTGAGGACTAATTTTTTTAATGGAGTAGTCACTATGATGAACTCTTAGTCATCTTTACTGTTAATTTTTATTGCAGCTTGTGCAGCAGTTCATGCTGGGGCAGCTGAGCATAAATCTGAGTGCGTTCACATACATGAAAAAGCTTATTTATAAAAGAAAGTTGCTGTAAGTTTTTCTTATTAAAGATGAATCTTTAATTAAATTCAAAACACTTAGGTCTCCACAACAAGCACAAAAAGGCAGCCAGCAGCTACGCAAAGCTCCACCAGCAGGAACCAAATGCAAAAAGGCATAAAATGCGCAAAAGTGTTGTAAAAAGCTTGTTGCAAATTTGTAAGAAATTAAATGAACTGCTGATTCACCTCCCTATCTATAATGTTTCAAAAGACTATTGGAAAAATTTGCGGAAAAAAATAATAAAAAATTTGAACCTTCCTGCTAGGAAAAAACCTGACTCTGACACCAGATTCGTGTTTCAGCATGGTCGAGCTGGTTCATTTGCAGCCACCATCTTCGATCTTCGCCAGCAATGAAGACAGAAGATCTGCATGGTTGCGAGAATTTTCGTCATATCTTTTCAAATTGAATGTGTCTTGATCAATCTTCATTTGATTTAAAGAAACGCTCCGAGTAATCGAATGACACCTTACGTGCAATTGTTTTCATCTTTTCGTGCTTTGCTTACATGTTGAACTCGTACTTGGTTTCAATCTGTGCGATATTATTCTTTAAAAATGAATAAAAGACCAAGTTTCACCGAAGACAGCCGATCTTAATAGACTATAGCAAAAATTATTCCAGTTTTTTTCTCGGAAATGCACAGTGAACAATTAATAGCTAGAGTCGGTGCTCCAACTATGCATTGATGTACAAGAAAAAAGCAAAATTTCTTGTTTTTTTGGTTTTTTTCGGCATACTGAAATGGATAAAAATAGTAAAATGCAGTTTTGTATGGTATTTTTTTGAGTTTTAGTAAAATCAAGTTTTTTGTAATCAATTATATCGCAATAGCCAAAAAACTGTACAAATGGCATTTCACCACTATCCACAGTATCTTCAGCATGCCCGAATTGTCCAGGAAACATTTTTCGAAAGATGAAACACGTTAAAAAAGTTGCTCCAAATGGACGACCATTTTTTTGTTGCATCCAGGTTGGGAACTCAGGGTGGTGTATAATACCCGGGACACGGGTTCGCCCGGGCAAATTTCTGTTCGGGCATCTTTGGCGTGGGCAAATTTGTCCATGTCTGTAATTCGATACCTTAAAAAGATAGAATTTAATCATAGTTTTGCTGCTGGAAATCAGATAAAATCAGAAATCAAACAAAATTGAACAACCAATCATGTTATAAAAACATTGTGAAGTAATTTCTAGCAGCAAGTAATCAAAAACACTTCACTGTTTGGTAGCATTGGCGGTTCCTTATCAAAGAAGCGGTGGAGCTTAAAAGTAGGTCATCGGCTCTATTGCCACTGAAAGCATGTTTGCCGACTTTTTATAATTGCACCGATTGTTTCTCGTTTGAATTTTCACTGGTACTCACCTACCGAATTTTTTTATCAGCGGCTCTCTATGCCTCTATAATAAATTCTGTCCGTAGCAAATTTTCACTGTTTGACTAGATTTTGATTCTTTGAAAGGAAAATTTTAGGGAACAAACGCCGGCACTTATGTACTTCGGAGTTCCTAGTCCTAGGCAAGAGTAGCTTTTTGTATGCTGGAACGGACTCTAATGTAATTTTCATGACTACAAAGACGTAATAAAAACATGTTTGAGCCCGTCCTAGCATGCGCTGGCCCACCCTTGCATCCCACCCCAAGCCGGATACTTTACCTAGAAGCCCCCCCCCCCCCCCCCGAAGTACATGAGTACCAGAACGCCCCCAAGGCACAACAAACAAAAAATAACATTTAAACCACTGTTTTTATTCCAGCAATTTTTCCATATACAGAGAGTGTAACAAATTTTCCTAACACTTTTAAACCGTGATAACTTTTTACTAGGCTTGCTATTGAAATCGAGTAAACACAGATCGGCTCAGCTCGGTCTAGCAACTTTTTTGTATATAAATTTGAATAACACGATTTTCACTTGGTACTTCCTGTGGTTTGGGTGCTGGTGTGTGTATGGCCTCTGGGTCGTAAGGCCAAAACCACAGGGGGACCAGGGCGAAAATCGTGTTTTTCACATTATACACGCGAAAATTGTTTGATCGAGCTGACTCGGTATGAAAAACATAAAAATAACGACCTAGTAATAAAATTAGAGCGGTCTTAAGTGATAGGTGAATTTGTCACACCCTGTACTTACAGACCATAACTTGAAAATTGAAATTTAATAATATGAATGGTTTGTTGAAATAAGTTTAAAAATAGTTTATAATCCACATAAAGGATTTTTAATTTTAATAATGAATTATATTTCTTAACACTTCAATTTTTTTTTAACAATGCATAACAATTATGAATAGAAAAAGTTGAAAAAAATCTCAACACATTCTTTTTAATTAAAAGATCTTTAAAAAAAATTAATTCTACCGATTTTTTTATTAAATTTTGTAAGTAAATTATCAGTAATCATTCAGATCAACAGCTTCTTTTTATTTTTTTTTAAAATATTTCCTGTTGAGATAATGGTAAGCTTTTTGAATTTAGTGAAAATAATATAACTTGTTTTTTACTTGTTCTAAGCACCACTGGTGTAGCGCCACAAAATGTTAAAGCATCACTTTGTAAATGAAAGACTTTGAAAAAACAGGTTAAAAAGTATCGCCAAAAAGTGTCGGACCAAAGGCGAGAACTAACTTTCTGTCATTATTGAAGGATTTGACTGTACATTCAAAAAAATCTCTTGTAAGATTGTTTTTGGTTAAAACCCGGTAGCGCCAACAACTCATTCTGCATTGATTAAGCTTTTACGAATGACTGCGTCGTTAAATTTTCACTTCAATATAAATTATTTTCGACGCTACTCATATACCCAGCCCTTAATCGAGAGGCGTGAATCGTTTTTGCCGTAACAGAAATTCCTGGCGGATTACTTGTAAATGTTGCGATCATGCTGGTTTCTTTTAATACCTTTTTTTCAGTCCTGCATCTAATTTTCTTAAATGGCCTAAAAATCAGCTAGATTGTTTTGAACAAGTCGTCATTTGGCTCAAAACAATTGCGATGTCATTTGAGAAGTTTATGAGCATTTCTATTACTTTAATTCGTCAAAAGATCAATTTAGGCTACAGCGCTATAACAACAATTTACAGCATTTTTTAACGCAGTTTAAGAGCTGAGAAAAGTATAACAAAAGTTTTTTAAAATCTGAGTGTCGAGATATGGCCTTCTGAAAAATCAATTTGTTTTAAAATGACCAAAAATATGAAAAAAAATAGAAGAACTTGGATTTTTGTCATTTTCAAACCATTGATTTCCCAGTAGGACATATCTCAACACTCAGATTTTTTTTAAAAAAGGTTCTGTACTACAGTCTGTAGCTCTTTAAAACTGTGTTCGATATTCTGTTAATTAGACTAGCTAACTATAGCGCTGAACGCTTAATTGAACTTTTGACCAGTTTAAGTAAATGGATGCTCATCAACTTCTCAAAATGACATCACAAGTCTTTGAGCCAAATGACTTTTCAAACAACGAAGCTAAGTTTTATAGTTTTATAAACGGGATGCGGGGCTAAAAATAAGTATTAAAAGAAAAGAAATATGATCCCAAGTTTACAAGAAATCAGGCTTTAAATCTGTCAGGAACTTTTGATACACCCGTTATTATGCTAAATTGGAATGTTTGCGGTTAGAGAGACGTTACAATTCGGTAAACAGTTTTCAAAAGAAAGAAAACGAAAGTTTCAGATCCGCAAATGAACTTTTTTGGATTATTGTAAAAAAAAAATAAAATGATGCTTGACAAAAAACTAAGGTATTTCTATGGTTGATAAACCCCCGCTTTATCCTTCTAGCTTTCTTCAAAAGTTACTTAAATTTGACTCATTATGGTAGCTTTAAATTAGTTTTTTTTCTACGTGAATTAGAAATTGAATTAAATGAGCATTTTAATTTATTAGATCTCTAAGAACTCGGCCTACCCTAGAATAGGTGCGATTTTACGAAACAGAATCGTTGTTGTTACAGTCAACTCTCGATATCCGTCACCTTCGTGACGATTTGGTGGTTTGCATTAAATAAGGTAAAACGTCACTCGCTAATCTGTATCTCGATAATCCGTCACCCTTGATAATCCGTCACTTAATCGTGAACGTTATGAAATAATCACTCTTGTAATCCGTCACTTTATGTTCCATGCATCTTTTTGTTTAGCTTACGATGGTAGTACCTAAAGTCCGAACAAGAAGCGAACACTGAAAAGAAGAAGCAATCTTGATGCGAAGGCCAAAAACTCCACTTGATGCGAAGGCCAAAAAGTTCTGCGCTAGCTAAGCATTTGGGTGTCCAGAACAACTATTAACGACATTTGATCCAGAAACAGGTTCTCGGTGCAATCGACGGTGGAGTGAAGCCAGCGGTGCGCGACTGACATCCGGCAAGCATCAACAGATGGAAGAAGCACTTATCCGGTGGCACTAACGTCAGCGAGTCAAAATGTTCCAGTGAGCGGTGAATTGCTAAAGGTTAGAATTTTTTTGTGTTTTTTGCCTTGTGTGCGTGTTTGTTTGTGCAAGTAAATGTGATGCAATGCAACCTTTTATAGGAAAGGCCCGCAATAGCGAATAAGCTGGAAATCGTCGACTTCAAAGCTAGTGAGGGTTGTTGACTAAGTTTCAGGGCGTCACGGAATCAAATTCAAGACAGAGCAAGGTGAAGCTGGGGCGGTCGATTCAGTCTGTTCGAGTGCAAGAAAAGTTCTTTCGGAACTGGCGCACTTCTCGCAGAGATTCTTCATGCGCACGAAACGGGATTGTTTTCACAAGACAATCCTTCTAAAGGTTAGTTTTTCACGCCACTTTGCTTGTTTGCTCCTCATATTCATTTAGGCGACAGATGTGCTGGCGGAAGAAGAGAAGCACGCATTACCGTGCCGATCTGTGTATATGTGGGGTCGGAGAAGTGCCGCTGGCTGGTGGAAATCGTGATTGGAAGATCGGCAAAATGAAGATGTTTCAGAAGTGAGTGTGCAGTAGAGTACGAAGCTAACAGGCTTGAGCATGACGGGTATTTTAACATGTTTAAAATGTAATTGTTTTAAATAAATTATGTCAGGGTCGATTTTTGGCCTTTTGAAAAAATGGGATAAGAAGCTTGAGAAGGACAATCGAAAGTACTGCTTATCTCGATAACTGCTCAGCCCATCCGCCTTATGTAACCTCGCCAATATCAGCGTCAAATCTCTTTTCATCCCAACACGACAGCGCTCTCGCAGGTCTATAGATTTATTGACTTGTCCATGTATTTACAATGTATCAACATTTTATAGCCAATGGATCAGGGCCGTAATACAGAATCTGAAAGTTCATTACAGGCGATTCTTGCTTCATTGGCGAATTGGTGAAATCGATGAGGATGAAGAACACAAGCTAGTATTACTGAATTTCTGCATCTTCTTCGCAGAGCTTGGACACGTGTCAGCAGCAACAATCGGAACTGCTTTCAACATGCAAAGTTTTGCCACAAGGCAAATATTAATTGTCAGACACTTTGATGGCTCTTAATACTGTGTTTTTAGGTTCTAGCGTTTGAATCAGTCAAGCATGCTCTGACGAAGACGAAATGTACATTGATAACTCTTTCTGAGTGCTATAATTCTTAAGAGTGTTATAACTGCAATATTTATAGGCACTGGCAGTCGAAACCATGAAAGTAGGGCTGGCAAGACGCTGCGTAGACGATGCCGCTATCGAACTTATCAGTGTTTGGGAACTTTGGACTGCTTGAAGAAATTTACAATGCAACACTGCATCTCTGTTGATGATTTAATGGAAACATGTAGGCTTGGCAACTTACTTTTACTTCGATTAACACACACCTTTTAAAGAGGTAGTGCTCTTACGCTGGAAGAGATTGTAAATGATGTCCGAGATTGCACTGGTGCGACGAAGAGGTACGCAAAGAGGCAATAAATATAAATGGATTTGAAGTGGATCAGCTGCCAACACACGAATGAAGCACAGCGCGCTTTGGCAGTCATTCGTCTCGGTTGGTTGAAGAAAATGCGGTGATCTGCCGTTCTCCATCACAGTGATGCTCTGGGTGATTTCCTTCAGGAGATGCGCCGAAAGAAGCAGTCGCAAATCACTAACTTCTTCTCGTATGACCGTTAAAGCGCAGTTTCCCTTTGTTGAATTGTTATGGGTATTCAAATAGACAGTGATTTTGGTTGAATGAAGGGATTTTAATCGCACAACGTTTCAGAGTGGAATTCTTACCGAACTGTTCATGTAAATCTGTAATTTTGGTAATAGTTAGTGCTTCCTAAGTTGTCACTCGGTAATCCGTCACTCTCCTAATTTTTTATATAATTCAACTCTCCTAATCCGTCATCTCGCTAATTCGTCACTCTTGATAATCCGTCACCCCACGGCCGGTCCCAAGGGTGACGGATTATCGAGAGTTGACTGTATTTTAACCAACTTTATTTTTTTCTTTCGGCGACACACTAACATTCATAAATTTCACGAGTTGTTTAACAATTTACTGAAATAATTCTGAGCACGACAGTTCTGACGAAAAACGGCTTCAGCAATGTACGAGGCGAGCAAATAATCACTGGTTCCATAGAGGCGCTTGATCTTATGTTTCATATGAGCCCAAAATCATTAAGGCCTATACGGCCCTATACGACAATAGGAAATTTAGGAGTTAGTGTGTCGCCGAAAGAAGAAAATAAAATTGGTTAAAATATAAGCAAAAAAATAAAAAAAATCAACAGGGGGTACCAAGGCGAAAAATGGGACCTATTGTCGTATAGGACAATTAATTTATATTCATACACATTATTATAGATGATTGCGAATGATATCATCCACGATATTCTTGCCTTTTTGATAGAAATACACTTCTGAAAATGCTTGTAGTCAATCGCCAGTTTAATTACATTCATCAACCACTACTTTCCTGAGGCTCCTTTTATTCTACTTGAAGACTTAAAAATTCTCTTGACATATATACTTATAATCAGTACTGCTCTATTCATTCAATCACATGAGATTATACAAAAACTACAACTTTTTTGATTCAGAAGCTAAATATTTCGTTCTGCACATACTGTGTTCCCAAATCCGTGCTAATAGTCATGAACCTTGTCTTAATCAAGCATTCCAATTGCTTGGCGCTCTGCCTGGGCAGAAGGGGAAATGACCATAATGATTCAATCAGGGAAATACAGAAACATCCTCCTGAATTGTTCACTGATATATTTGATGGAATAAACTACTGTCAGGGTGAAATCGATATTAAAATAGAGAAAGATATTGATGGCACGAGCATTTTAATTAATCATGCTCTGTTTTTGAACTGTGAAGCGTAGAGCTGAACTATTTCTACACATGCTTCGATGTTGAAGATTTGGCTGATTTTCTTACTGCAGACTTGGGCAAGCAAATGAGGCTCAGTTTGACAAGCCACACTCATTTAAAAAGAAGGCTCATTCGATAGAGCCAAGCAACTTGTTCAACTACTGATCGAGGCAAGTTTTTGCTGGATAAATCTGAAAAGTAGCACCCTGTGGCTGAAAAAGCGCCACCTTTTACAAGTTTTTTTGTAAAAACTCAAAACTTGAGTTTTGCTCTGGAAAGTACAATATTTGTTGAAATTTTTTGAATTGTAAATCGTGTTTAACGACTCTTAAGTAAATTTTATGTGCTTAAAACGATTGAAAAGCTAATTTCTAAGACTTTTCAACGTGAAAAATCATTTTCTTGAAAAAAAATTGCCCAATACTTGACTTTTTGCCTTGGGTGACCAAGTCAAATCAAGTTTCTGACCAAATTTTGGTCAACATTTTTTTTCAAAGATAGAGTTTTTACCTGGAAATGTGTTAGAAAACAGCTTTTATCGTTTTAAGCACATATAAACGACTTAGGAGTCGTTTAAACAAGATTTACAAAGACTTAAAAATGCGCCAAGTACCTGTAAAGTTAGTGCAAAATATGATAAATTTTAGCGACAAAATAAAAACAATTGCTCTAAATTGTATTTTTTTTTAATTTTAGCGATTTCATAGCCCAACTCCTTGTGGCAGTTACTTCTTTACTATTTTACTTTGTCGTAAATAACTTGGCTAATGATAATGAAACTATATGAAAAAGAGCTAACTAATGAGTCACTTATTATCAAAGAAACAGAGGGGCGCTCACACTACAGTTAACAGTGGAATGTTTTTCTAACAACTTGATTACTGGTTTTTTCTGAAAAAATGTTATCTGATAATTTACATTGAATGAAAAAATCTTGCAATGAAATTTTGATTTTTTAGTGAAATGTACTAGTGGAGAATCGGTTCAGATTTTTGCCTTGGTCCCCCCCCCTGTTGATTTTTTAAAAGGAAAAAATGGGAACCGATTCTCCTAGCGCCATACATATGTTCATTGCTATTACTTCTATTGGTATTGAAGTTTTTCAAATGATTCAGTGACTGTTCTTTTCTTTTATTTTCAGTAAGAGCTTTAACTATTGTCTTTCAACATCTTCAGAACATCTGACTTTTTGACAATTTTTTAATTTGCAAACACTATTTTATACATCAAAACCATTTATTTTTTGCAAATAAAAATGAATTTTTTGTGTCAGCCCAAAAATTATGGAATAGGGATTTTCGTTAATATTTATAAAAGTTTTTTAATATAGTGCTGGCTCCTTGCCGCCAGTACGCCGGCACTGGACGTCAACCAAATTAATTTTTATAATATCATCAAATATCTATCGTAATTCGACCTGTTTTGATCAGATATTTGTTTGTGTCGGGTTGTAAACTGACGGTTGACCAAGATTCGATTACCCAACGCGGTGACCACAGGGGTTGTAGAGCTCACCGGTGGATCCCAAATCTTGGTGATCCACAGTATTTTATTTTTCGTATAATATTTTCTTTGGTTGGAAAGATGGACTTTTTGATTGGAAAATCAAGGTTAAGAGTACTGAAAGGTACCTGGATACACCAAAAAAGGTTTCGTACATAGTTTGGCCCTACAGCATGAGTGCTAAGCATCGAAACGAAATTTTTTCGGTGCTGTTGAACGAAGAAATAATGGGAATGAGAAATGAATATTAAATGAGACGGGCCCTTAGAAATTGATGTGAGCTAAAGTACACTACACCGCGTAGCTCGAAAATGCCCACATCAGCTTTTTTCGACGTTTCAGCTGCCAAAACATGCTTAAAACATGTTTCAGGTGGCGGGTGACACTTTCGCGAGAAAATTTTCGACCAAAATTTGAATTTTTGCCTGGTCTTCCAAGCATTTCAACCTGAAGAGTATCTAGATACCCCAAAAGATATGATTTGAACATTGTTTTGGAAACTGGGGCCTACCGCATAAAAAACTCTGGTATGCATACATTTTTTATGCATCCAAAGTCACTTCGAGTGATTGTGTCTAAGGTATGTGGGTGTGCGCATCTCAACTCCAATCCTCGGTGTGCAGGGGGCTTTATATGTTAGAGATGCGCGCACTTACTTACCTTAGACAAAATTCCGAGCAAGACTCTGATCAAAAATGCGTTGAGGCTCTTTTTGCTCAGCTGCAGTGACCAAACACGAGGTAGAATATCAATAACCAACCCTTTTCTGTCCATCCAGTATCCTTCTATGTTGAATTACCTTGGGGGCCAAGGCGAAAAGTCAATTTTGGTCGAAATTTTTTTTTCGGGAAGTGTCGACCGCCTTCTAATAACATGTTTTGAGTATGTTTAGGCTAAACGTCGAAAGTTGATTTTTGGGCATTTTTAAGCTACGCGGTATAGTGTACTCCTTGATTTGTTTTACAATATCTAAAAATTTGAAGTAGAGGCATGTTTCGAGTCACCGATTTTCGGAAACACCATAGCGTTCTGGGTCACAATTTCTCACCCTTAGTTTGTTTAAAAAAAAGACTTTGAGAGAGCAAATAACACCAATAAAATACAACAATAAACAAACAATTTTAATTTTTTTCGTAAAAACACTTTTCTCCATTTACTTACAAGACATCAACACACAGATAAAGAAAGACAAAGAAGAATTTGATTGGGTTGTAAATAGGTTTAAAATATAATATAAACATTAAGTTATTGATAACTATGACATCTATTTCTTAACATTTAATTTTTTCACAACAAAGCATATTTTTGATTAAAACTTTTAAAAATGTTTCATTCTACAAAATTTCATTTCAGGTTGAAATTAATTATTAGTAATCCTCATCAAATTAAACAGCTTCTATATTTATTTTATCAAAAATTCTTATTGAGATAATGGTAAGCTCTTTGACTTTAATAAAAATATTTATAAACATCATAAACATCACTAAAAAGCTACCCTAGTACCCTATGATTCCTAAATTGTGTCTTCGAAAATACAAAGGATAGATTTTACCGCTACTGTAACGCCACTCTGAAACCTCACTGGTGAAATACAAGCTTTTGACTAGGCTTGTCGAATATTCAAAATTTTTGTATTCTGTTTGATTTTGATTAACGCGTTAATCCCGAACTGTGGAACAGGGTGCCATGGCATTTCGTCCGCCATCCAGTTTTGTCCAACGACGATTCGTCCAAAATCAGTTCGTCCAAAATTCCATTTGTCCAAAATTCTGTTCGTCCAAAGTCAATTCGTCCAAATTTGAATAAAAAAATAAAGTGCGTCAAATATTTACTCATTGGTATTGATCTACTTTTACCTAAGTATCGAAATTAATGCTGTCTAAAATTATCACCTGAGTGTTTATTCCTAAATACAGTCACTAAATACTACGTGATTTGGACTACCACTTGTACTACGAGGTCTGAAAGTACTCGAGAACTGGCGCTTCTCCGATCGATGGTATGATTAAAGGATTATGTATTAAGTATTAAAAGATTCTGAAGGGGGAAACTCGTTTATAACAGGTTTTAGGTGGCCTCACTATTCCACCCTCGAGTTTACTGTTCCATTAAAAAACTACTTGAACCAGGAAAAATATAGCTTGCCCACCACCGGGATTCAAGACCTGTATCCATTAGGGGATTAATTTACAATTTACAAATCTCATGCCAAAAAAAACATGGAAAATGCTAAAAAAGTGTTTTTTGGGTTCTACTAAAGGGGGACAAACTTTCTGCAAAAAAAACGACCTCATTTTTTTATAATGAAGTGATGCCCATTTTTGGATCACCTAAAAAAATTGAGTCACAGAGTTCACTGAACTTGCCGAAAACAAATACAGTCGAACCTGGATAAATGGACACCCCTTGGGACCAACGAAACGTGTTCGTCTATCAGGGTTATCCGTTTATCAAAGGTGTATGCATATAAAAATTTTTCAAACTGAATAACAACAGTACCGTAAATTCTCTAATAGAGCCCCGGGGCTTATTTTCAATCCCTGAAAAATCTTGAGATTGTCAATCAAAAATGGTGCTAACTCTGAAACTCTAGTCAAAAATCGAGGGGGGGGCTCTATTAGAGAGGGGGGCTCTATTAGAGGATTACGGTAATTGCATAACCGAGACAAATACCAGTGCATTCAGTATAAAGAAGTTTATTTCAAACAAATCATAAATTAAACAACTGGAAAGAAATCGTTGACCTGACTCTGAGATTTATTCTTCTGTCGCTCTATAAAAAGACTTCATCCAGAGCATCGCTAAGCTTCAGAATAGCGGGACCGGCGTAGTTCTTCTTCACGTAGGTAACTTTATTGGACGGACTGGGCGTAAAAGTGTCTTTTTATCGGGTGTCCATTTATTAGGGGTAAGGTTGCTTTATTCCAACTAAAACATCCCAATTTTTTTTGAAGTGTTCATTTGATATTTAACACAGAATATTCGTTCAAAGTTGCAAATACGCGTTCAAAATCAGCCGAGCATGAGAAAAGTTATGAGGGTGTACGTTTAATTGAGGTGTCGTCTATCCAGGTCCGACTGTACTCAATATCTATTACAGTCAACTCTCGTTAAACTGGCACCCCCTCCCCCCCTCACGTTCGTTCTCGCCTAGGGTCCGACCGGCTAGGGTCAGAATCCTTACGATATTTCGGACTAGACTGGCAGAAGACAACTGGCAAAAAGCTTCACAATTGAGGTAAAAAAGTATCGGACCTAGCGGGAACGAACTTGAGAGGGGTGCCAGTTTAACAAGAGTTAACTGTACAATTCATAGTTTTTTCGGCAGATTCAGTGAACCCTGTAATCTTTGATTTGATCTAAAAAAGGCAGCATTTCATTGTACTTTTTCAGGATGATTCACGAAAATAATATAAAAATCATCTCTCAATGAACTCTTTTGCAAGAAAAAATAATTTTGAGGGTTTCCTGTACAGCACCCCAAGTGCACCTGCCTTTCAAAGAGTATGAGCTGTCTAAGCATAGAAATGGTTAGAGAACTCAACTCTTTGTGGAGGAGGTGCATTTAGAGTGTACGGATTCCTAGTAAGTGCCGATATACTTATTTATTAATTTACACACATTTTTAGATTGATTGCAAATGAATCATCCAAGATATTTTGGCCTATTTTGATAGATGGACACTTCTTAAACTGCTTATGGTCAATCGCCAGTTTAATTTAGTTATTAACCACTATTTTTCCTGAGGCTCCTTTCCTAATTCTTGATAACTTGAAAATTAGTTTGGACCAGCAAGTATTCTTATCAATATTGCTGTATTGCGTTTAAATGACGGTTATTCACATTTTGACCCTACATACATTACGATTTTGCCCATTCACGGCCTGAATAATTTTCGTTCTGCTTGGCGTTCTGCTTGGGCAGAAGGAAAAAATGACTATAAGAATTTTATCAGGAAAATACGTAAATAGTCCTCCTCAATCATTTACTGAGATATTCAATGGACTGCACCACTGTCAGGGTGAACTGGATGTCGAAAGTAGAGAAAGATATTAAAGACACGAGCATTTTGATTAATCATGCTTTGTTTTTGAACTGTGCAGGCGTAAAGCTGAACTATTTCTACACATGCTTCGATGTTGAGATTTGGCTGATTTTCTTACTGCAGACTGGGCAAGCAAATGAGGCTCAGTTTTGACAAGCACACTCATTTAAAAAGAAGGCTTCATTCAATAGAGCCAAGCAACTTGTTCAACTACTGATCGAGGCAAGCAACTTTTTTTAAGTTTTGTATTCTGGTCAAACGCTATTTTCATTCATTTTTTGTAAAAAGTTCTGAAAAATATTAACTACTCAAAATTTGTTATAGTTTGGGTGCCCTTGTTGGGGAATTGACACTAGAAAGCTGTTTGTAAACTATGTCGCCTTTTACTTAGATGGTGAGCACAATAATTGAAAAGGTTTTATTTAAGAGTCAGCTGCACTCTGAACCAGCTCAGTCTTGATTTTTGCTCTTTCATGTTTTAAGATGAGTGTCAAGCAACTTTGAGCTTGGCGAGTTGATGGTTCGGAATTTCGATAAAATTTTAGATTCAAACCAAAAATAGTTTGAAAAAACAATTTTTGAATCTTTTCGGAGTGAAAATGCATAATTCGGAATGTCGCTGCGTTTCAAAAAAACTGTGGTGTTATAAGGAGTAGCAAATCGACTGAGCTGAACTGAAATTCTGTTTCAGAATCATCGAGTTGCTTAGTAAAAAAGGTTTAAAGATATACTCCAAAGAGTATTTTTTCCCTAAGACAATTCTTTTTACTTTTTGTCTATTTCACACCTTTTGCGCCGACAATATCGATGGTATTTGAAAGCTTCGCTGCAAATACTCTTCGTATGTGGCTGGAAATTAAAGAGGCATGCTCGTCGCCGATGGAAATTTTTTGAAAGGCGGGTACCAGTGAATTTGAACGAAAAATAAAATTTCGTGTTTTTAGTGAAACTCAACGAAAAAATATTGCATCCAACGGAATTGAACCAACGGACGACTCCCGCGGCAAATAAAGGCTTTACCACTGAGCCCCGTATTTTTTTAGTAGTCGAACCGTTTCACGTTATACAGAGTGTGTCAGAATTACGCCCAGTTTTACAAAATTTGGCGAGGTAGCTCCTTGCCCGAGCTGTAAACTAGACACACGCTTTTGCTCATCTAACGACACACTTATGAAAAGCCAACGTTTAACAATCCCTGAACAGTTTTTGTTCCGCCCACAAAATTCAACAACAACAGACAGTATACATAATAACAAATGATCTCTCAAAATACAAGCATTGATTCATCCTGGAAAGTCCTCATGGTTTGTTGATTGTGTCCAAGTCCAGATATGACCACTTCACTTGCAAGCACGCTTGAGAGCCTGAAAACATAAATAAGCAGCTTGAACGCAATAATAGCAAACTTAGCGGTCGAAATTCAACAAGAAGATGCGTTCTTCATTTAATACAAAATTTTGAAAAAAGTGCCGCGTAATTCTGACACACTCTGTATATTGCCGGAAGAGTACTCAACAAAATTTGCAATTCAAAATAATTGGTTTTTGAATTGACCTGCATCCGCCTTTCGAAACATTCCATAGGCGACGAGCATGCCCCCTTTGAGTTTTACGAACAGGGCAGACCAAGACAAAAAGAACGGCTAAAGTAAACTACAGAGTGTTCAAAACTATTGGATATTTTTTAAAATTTTGCGTACGTGGCCGCTTGCCGGTCGATTCCCGATTTTTTTTCGGAAATCTGCACAAAATTGATTTTAAGAACACAGCGAATTTATTTGTCATTGTTATCTCATTTCCATTAAAAAAAAATGGTTTTATGGGGCAGAACAAGAAAAATTTCAGAAAATTAGAGATTCAGACAGTTTTGCGCGAATTTTTCAAAAAATGCCCATACTTTTGAGACACCTCGTATCTGTACCTGTCCAAAATCGGATTTTAAAGTGGCATGCCGTCGGCTATTGGAATATCGAAACGCGATACCAGTGAAACTAAACGAGAATTCAAAATATTGCATTTTTGTTAAAGTCTAGAAAAAATGCTGCTCTCAATCGGAATCGAAATGACGACCGACTCTCACAATAGGCCGATGCTTTCCCACTGAGCCACCTATGCTATTATTCAGTCACAAAGTTCTTTCTAACTCATCACAAAATCATACTCAACAAAGTTGCATTCAAAAATGATTTTTTTTTAATTGACTTGGTATCCGCCTTCAAAAATATTCCCATCGGCGGCCAGCATGCCCCTTTAACTATGTCTAAGGCAGTTTTTAGACAGTGAAACAAATAGAAAACGTATTTTTTAGCGCTTAGGAAAGACATGTTGGAGAACAAATTTTGACCAAAATTAACTTTTGACGAGGGATACCAAAGTAAACCACCAGAAAAGAGTACCTGGATAACGTAAAAATACATAATTTGAACATTGTTTTGTTAACTGTGTTATACAAATCAAGATTTTTCAAGTGGCCTTCCGCATGAAAAACTCCTCAAGGCAAAATGTCAAATTTTGGTCAATTTTTCTTCCAAAATGTCTCTACGGGCCCCAAATATTGTTTCACACTATTGTTTGTTTTTCTTTGTTTTCACGGTCTAAAACTGCCTTGTATACAGTTAAAAACTTGATTTGGCCAGGTGCAGATAGTGTACTCCGGCCGAAAAGATCCTCACATAAAAGATAGTCCCTTTGGCATAAAAAATGTTTTTTGCACTTTTTTAAAACACATTGATTGATCATATTGATTTTTTCTTGGTTTCGCAGTAAATACCAAAATTCACCTACAAAATTATTAATTTTTAGTAGCCTACGGAAAAAAGTTGGTGTCACATTGGTTTTTGCATTCAACTTCGTTATGCAATATTCGTAATGGTTAACAGTCAACTGTCACTTTAAACGAAAAAGTTAGATTAGGGCGGAAAAATTACGGTTAGTAAAAAACATGAAAAATGGTTTCTCTAATTTAAGATTTTTTTATTTAGCGATTCAATAGCCCAACTGCTTGTGGCAGTTACTTCTTCACCATTTACTTGGTCGGTAAATACTTGGCTAATGATGATGAACTATATGAAAACGAGCTAAACTAATGAGTCACTTATTATCAAAGAAACAGAGGGCGCTCACACTACAGATTAACAGTGGAATGTTTTTCAAAACAACTTAATCACTGATTTGTCTGAAAAAATGTGGTTATCTGACTAATTTTTTTATATAACTATGAAAATTTTAGTTGTTTCGCCGAATTAACCGAAAAATATTATAGGTCTTTAATTAATATTTAATATTAATTAACATTGATATTAAAGGTCGCGCGACAAATTCTAAAAACAGTCATATATATTTTAGTTTATACAATATTAGAAATTGTCTGGTAGCCGAAGCTTGTCATCTTTAAATGGTCTTACAGCTGTTTGAATTTGAACTCTGGCTTTGAAAATGAGCCACATAAATATCATAGCAGATCTTGAAGAGAAATAACAGAGCTACTCAATAGTGTGTTTGGGATACTTTTCAAAATAGTTTTTGCCACCTAAACAGTAGTTCAAAATAACCGCGATAACATTTTCGGGCACTTCTTTAGTCCCCACCCCATACTCGGATTTTTTAAAAAGTGACCCAAAATCACCCCCCCCCTAAACTCATTTTTTCTGCACAACAAGGTACGAGCAGCATTTCTGAACACTTTCTGAATAAGAAAAATTTAATTTTTTCTGAAAAATTTTGTCACCCGCCCCTTGGGGGTAGAAAAATTTTCAGAAATTTAGCAAAGCTGTTTATCGCATTTCTTAACTCCCACGAGCTCTATTGATTCCACTTTTCAGATTTCGGTTGAGAACCTGAAAATCTCGAGATCGACCCCAAATTTTTCCGATTTTCGGACGATTGAAAAAATAATCCCACATGTGGAACTAATAGAGAGAATACAGTAATCTTTTTATATAAATAGCAGTATATTTTTTACAACTGAAATTTTTATAAACTATACAACGTTGAAGTGAATAATTCGGTGTCAAAATATACTTTAGTCCTTCCTATTGTTTTTTTAAATGACTTGGTCCCGCTTGTCCATTATGGCTATAGAGTTATTGTACCTATTAACATTTTGGTTGAAATCATAACCTTCAAAATCAACAGGGGAGACTTATGCATTTTGATAAGGCTTGATCCCATTAGGTTCTATCAAACTTTTATCCCACTATCTTTTGCCAAATATGTCTTCGTTTCCCCTGTTGTTTTTTTATTAAAAAATGCCTTGGTACCCTTGTCCATTATGGTTTTAGTGACACTGTGATTATAGTGATCGCGGTGATTATAGTTACATGATCGTCTTCAATATGATCACTTCAGGGGCGTACCCAAGGTGTGGTTGCAGAGAGGAGATGCACGTGCATACTTGTGTGGCCAAGAAAATCGGCGCGCGCACCATGGCAAAAATATGGCGCCGGGAGAAAAATGCGAAACAATTGCGCCGGGCTCCGGAGTAACTTACAGCAGTGTGCAAAATTTTCCATTTATTTTCATTTCATATTACAACTTCATCGCTATTTCAACTTATAATATAGAATTTCAAGGAACTCAATTTTCAAAAAGACGCTCCCCAATTTTCCCAAATTTTTCCGGGCGCACTCTGCGCCGTGCTCCTCCACCCAGCCCGCCGTCAGATTTTTTTTTAAAACTGTGAAGATAAAATGGTCTAAAAATGATCTGGTGCCCTCTCCGTCAGAAAAGACAACAGCCATTCATCATCAAATGCAGTAATATTTTTTTAGTAAAAATAGCGAGAATGTTTATAACAGAAAAGTCAAACCAAAAAACTTTTATATTAATTTTTAAGCAGAACACTTACTCAACGCAAAAAAAAGCGGTGAACTAAAACTCTTATCATGAAAATCACTCCTTTTCACAGATTTTATAATTGTTTTCCGGTCTTAGTTGCTGCTGCTGGAGCTTTTCGATTGCTGCTTGCTGCTTTTTGATGTTTGTTGTGGGACCTAAGTGGTTCGAATTTTTTACAAATTTTGAAGCATTACAAAAAGCACCTACAGCAAACTGATTTCTTATAACAGTATGCTTTTTCATGTATGTGCACGCACTCCGATTTGTGTTGAGCTGCTCCTTGATGAATTGCTGCACAAGCTGAAATTAAAAATCAGGACTCTAGTAGGAAATACCCCTCCTCCAAAAAATTTTCCTTATAAAACCATATGAAAAAGCCCAAATATTGGTTTGCAGACATTTTTTTTCCAAAAAATCGATTTTTTATTTGGGAAAGTGTCAGAAACACGACCTGGATTCGAACCTGTAACCTATTGAAAAATTAATTTAGGAATGTCAGATCAATTATATGGGCGCAATGCGAGCTCATTCTTTTGAATTTTAGATCTTACAAATTCGTCATTTCACTGCTGTTTTTTATTAAATGAAATCCTACATCCTTCTTTGGTTTCGCCTTGAGGACAATGAATGTTGGCATGCTTCTCTACGTACTTTCCAAATTTTTTCTCTATACCTTGAAAATTTGAAATAATGTTTTTAGTAAGTAAAGTTTTAAATATTGTAAAATTTACAACAATAACGTCTCGAATAACAATAAGCATTTTTGTCCAGATGAATGCACATTGAATGCAGAGCTGTAAAAACTTATATACAGGGTGGCCCATTATAATCTACCGAGTTTGTTTTGCCATAACTTTTTTTATAACTTATTTATAACTTATTTATAACTTATTTATAACTTATTTTTTGCCATAACTTTGCCATAACTTATTTTTACACGTCTCGACGAGATCTTTTTTTGAAAAGGAAGAGAGGGGATTAGCAAATCAAATCGTACAAACATTTATGTTACCTTTTCGGCATTATTGAAAATTTCGGCTTAAAAATTTCTCTTCTTTCTACACACCGGAACAAAAACGCAGTGGTTCATGCAATTCGATTGTTCATCAAAGAGGGGAAGAATCTCTACAGCTTCCAAAAAGAAATAGCCGAAGTACAGAGCTATTAATTGTTATGCTAAGCGCCGAAGGACAAATAATAAAGAATGGCATGAAAATTTCAAGTTCGGCACTGCGTTTTTTATTCTGGTCTAAGGCATCTTGAAAGGATAAATTTTTGAAAAGCTAAAATTATTAAAAGTAGCACACAGACAACAATAAATGTTTGGTACTAACGGGTGCGTAATAAGTTCAGAATGGTTTTTTATGTCATTTATCTATCATTTTGGATCATATCTGGGATGTTTTGATATGATTGTGTAGCCCTGTTTCTTCTTTTTCGTTTGGTATATCATTCGTCCAAAAAAAGTTGTCAGATATGGCTGATCTCCGTGCCGGAATTGTGCGACTTCATGAGCAAGGTTATAAGGTTATCATCAAGGTTGACTCTCACTGCTGCGACAATGCTGCTATCAAGGGTGACTGGCCACCAAATTCACCCGATCTGACGATGATGGACTACTTTGTCTGGCCATATCTGCAATCGAAGGCATGCTCCAAGCTCCAAAAACAATTGCTGCTCTGAAGGCTTGTCTGCTAAAAGAATGGGATGCAATTCCGCAGGAGATGACCCAGAAAGCCATCGACGACTTTCCAAAACGCCTACGTTTATGTATTGATGCAAATAGTGGTCATATTGTTGAGTGAAATAAAATTGTGATAAGTCGTTGTGAGAGGAGAATCAGGGCTTTCGAATGGTACTAAGTTTTAAATATGCGATAATAAAAATATTGAAAAATAGGGCTTTGAAAATCCATTCCGAACTTATTACGCACCCGTTATTTGATTTGATATTTCTCCTCTTCCTTTTTGATAAAAGATCTCGCCGAGAAGTGTAAAAAGAAAAAAGATGTGGCAAAAACAAACTCGAGAGTTTATAATGGGCCACCCTGCATATTAGAAAGAATTGATTATCAATTAATATACAAGTGCTTTATTTATTCTAAATTTTATTTATTTATTCTAATGCTTTATTCTAAAATTTTTGTGAAATATGAGATAAATTATTTGTTTAACATACCGTATCAACTTTATCATCACCATCAAAAAATATTTTTTTAATCTTCTTGGAGAGTGGGGTTTATTCAAGAGTGAGGGTCAAAGAATGAATTACGGAAGTAAGGTATTATTTCAAAAAATTTATTATTTGCCGCATCAATATTTCAAAAAAAAATTTACAAAATTGTTCCCGTGTTTTGAATATTAACTTATATATAATCACTAGAAATACCTATAAGAAGGTAAGTTCTGAAATAGTCCTGAAAACTATCAGGCTTGGACCAGGTCAATATTTAAAAAATTATTATTTTTTATTTCAAAATTTTGATATGATGTTATTTATCCAGATGGATTCACGATTCTATCGTTTGTTGTAATAATAATAAGGAGTCAAGAAGAGTGATTAAATTGACTGAGGTTCGAAAAATCCTATTTATCAGTCAAAATACAGTTTCGAAATTTAGAAATCGGACACTGTTTTTTCATCGTTATTTTTTCCACTGGTAGTTCACACAAACCCTGGTTGACCAAACACTAAAATTGTTGAACTGAGGGACTAAAATAGACTACTTATGTTCAAAAATAAAAAATAGGAAAAGTTGAAAATTTGAATTTTCGGCGGCTTTATGCTTAGACTGCCTTCTTTCGGCCAGACTTTGACTATAAAAAATTCTGGACAAAATTTTGAAAGATCTTGAAAAGCGCTACAAAAAAAGGTTTGACAGATTTTTCCAATTTATTTCACAAAAGTGTCTATAGCAGGATTTTTTTGGATATATTTTTTCTTTTGCAATTTAAGTATAAATTTATTTTGAAATTTTAAAACTAATCATTGTTTTGAAGAAGAGATCTAGGGCTAAAAATGATTATGTATTTACCCCGTTGCTTTAAAAAACATCGAAAACTTTTGCCGCAGCTGATATAACTTTTCGAAAATTTCGACAAAGATTTATAAAGTACTACCTTCTTTTCCGTTGTATTTTTACTGGCACAATCTGAAAAAAAGTTATTGGTCACGTTTTTCTATGCAACATTGTGAGATACAGTCAAACCTCTCTACTATGGCACCCAAAAGTTCGTTCCCGCCTTGGGTCCGACACTTTTTTTTACCTCTATTCTTGAAGGCTTTTGCCATTTCTGTTTTGACGGTCTGGTCCCAAATATCGTAAGATTCCGATTTTGCAGATCGTTTTCAGAATTATAAAGAAAGTTCTTCTAAAAAAGCAAAAACTCAGTTTAAAAACAGAAATTTTTGAATTTTCCTGTTTTAAACTGAGTTTTTGCTTTTTAAGAAGAATTTTTTTATAATTCTGAAAAACGATCGGCAAATCGGAATCCTTACGATATTGGGACCAGACTGTCAAACAGAATGGATAAAAGACTTTGAAAATTCGGTTAAAAAAGTGTCGGACCCAAGGCGGGAACGAATTTTTGGGGTGCCATAGTAGAGAGGTTTGACTGTAAAGAAACTTACCACCAACCATTGTCAAGTTTTTAGGGCATACTGCATTTACAGAATTAAAAATACTAATAAAGCTAAGCAGAAAAACAATACTACGTAACACATAATGATGACTTTGAAAGGCCTAATTTTAAAACATTTACCGTATTCCTCAATAAACTCCATCCCTTAAAAGCCAGAAAATGCTCTCGAACTTCTTTTTGTGGATTTCACACTTTGGATACATTTTCCGACTTTTAGGGAGGGCGTTTATTAGAGGAAATACGGTAGTGGTGAAAATTTGAAAACTGCACTCCTTGAACTGCACTCCTGGAATTCAGCTAAAGGTGCCGTTATATGGAGGTATGATTATATCGGGGTAAGCTTTGTCAAATTTCCTAGTCACTAGGCCAAATTTGGTCAGGAAAAGTGGCCCAAATGTCGCTCTTTAAAAAGTTTTGCAATGGCAGCCCTGCTTTTTATGCATTTCAAATCGAAAGTCTTTTTCTGAATTATGTCCAAGGGAGTGTGCGCATCTCAGACATTCAACCCTCCTGCAAAATATCCCTCAAAGCTGACTCGGCATACATCGACGCCCTCTAAGGGGGCCAATAACTTGCCTTTCGGGCTGCTTCAGTAGGTATTCGACACGGGTTGTGCATACTAAAAACAGCGGTGATAGGTGGTATCTTGGCTCTAGATGAATCGAGAGACTCTTTTTATAAACTCTTTTTCTAAAAAATTCTTCGCGCCTTTTTAACATTTTTTCTATTTGTTTAAAGGCCTAAAATTCCCTACAAAGTGTTTATAACTGATTTTCGGGCTAGAAAACAAGCTATAGCTTAGCCGATACTTTTCTGCAAATATGCAGACGCAAAATTACTGCTGCCAAGAATGTAATTGGAAAGCCGCGTTCGCAAATGATTTCCGCAAACTTCTCAAATTTACAGTTAAAAAAATTTAATTAAAAAAAGTGTAAAAAAAATTATGGTAGCTAATGTCGATGACAACTATCAGTGTGCACAACTATATATAGCTGTAAGTTTGTTATCAAATTTATTCAAAATAGTTTATTTTACTGAGAAATCGCCACTGAAATTTTAAATTAGTGGTTTTTGTGATTGTTTAGCTGCATTTTCATGATTATTATAAAAATTTCTTCTAACTATTTCTTGCGTAAATATAATTTAAATATCCAATAATTTTAGCAATGCTGAAAGACTAAACTATGGTCTGCAGTTTTCTTGCAAAAATAATGACTAATTTTCATCATCTTTTTCCTGCAATTTTCTCACCGGAATTAACACTTGAAAGCCGGTTTAAGCCGAAATAAAAATTGCCCCTTGGCTCGAAAACCGGTTTGAACCTCGTTTTACGTGATTTGACCACTTTTACGTATAGAAAAGATGAAAAAATGATTGGCAAAGCACTTTTCACAAAAATTTGTTGGCTAAAAATTGACTTTTCGGCCGTTCTACAAGGTGATTCAAAATTACGTTAACTTTTGAATAAAAGTAGGTCAGCATAACACCGTAGCGGCCCGTTCCGAATTTTTGGGTGGCAAGCCCCGGAAACGTCCATAAAAAGCGCTTTTAAGACGGTGACAGAAATCTTTATTCACTACTGACACATCTCTCACACACAGTCACAAGTAATAACAACGAACATGACAACAGACAAGGATGACTATAATGGATTTTGGTAGCACCAGTTTCTTCTAATCGACGAACCACATTGCTGATTGTTTGCCTTGCCACTCCAAATAGCTGCCCAATTCGCGCGAATCTAAGACCTTGATGACGAAGAAGGACGAAACCGGCGCGTAGTTCCTCTCTCTTGACTGCAGCAATATCTGCAAAATTAATAGAAATTAATTTGATGAGCCGACATCGAGTGTGCACGTGAAATATTTAAAAGGAACGCCAGAAAATAAATTTAATGGATAAACTCGAAGACCATTGAGCAAATGCGACGCGAGTGAGGAAACAACCCGAAAGCAGGGGTATCAAACAAACAAAAGAACAAGACAAATTAAATTTGAACAAAAAAAAATTGAATTTGAAAATGTTAACGTAATTTTGAATCACCCTGTACACGGTGTATCACAAAAAACTGGTGCAATTTTAAAAAATTTGTGTACGTAACCTCTTGCCGGCCGATTTCCGATTTTTTAGGAAATCTCCACAGTGTACAATTTTTGATTCCAGCCATAAATAGTCTTTCTCCTACATAGTTTTTCTGTTCTGTTACTTGCTTTTCACCTGGATCATCATTTTGCAATGATAACGCGCGAGATCTGATGTCAGTCTGCACACTTTTCTGGACTAATACTGGAGAAAATAACTTAGCTGGAACTTCATGTCTATGATTCTCAAACCTATTCAACCTAACTTGAGTCTAGAGACTTCTTCGGTCAGCTGGAGAATAGTCTGAGCGCACTTATCACCTAAATTTGCCGAACGTTCGTGAGACGAACGAAGGTCTTCTATCTGGAGCTTAGAAATCTGGATATCTATATACTCTTTGACCGAAGAATCTTCTCGTCTAAGTCATCGAGATCTTTACTCTGGAGCCTCTGTTCACCTTCAACATCTCTTATTTTAGTCTGGAACCACGTAGTATCTTCCAATAGATTGGAAATACCCCTTCCCTGGATCGAAAACTGTTTGTCATAATCTAATTGATTTCGAGAGAGCTTGTTCAAGTCCCTCTTAAAGGACCATGAAACTTGATAAGCACAGCAATGTGCGAAATTTGAATTCGCGCGGGACCACCTTAATTTTGTCGTTTAAAATTTGTCATTTTCAATCACAATTTTTGTGTGTCTTTTTCATTTCTATTTTCTTCTCTTTCTCTCTACCTCATTTTGTCTGCTTCTTTCAGGCTTCTGTTTTCCCAGTGCTGGTGATTTCAAAAGAAAGAATTGGTCTTATCGAGGTATCAAACTGCCGGAGCTACTGACCTTTGGATTAGATAAGTCTTTTTATTTAGTTTTCGCCGTCGTGTCTTTGTGGTTCCTTTTAGGTTTTTGTTTTGCTTTTACTCGTCTCCCAAGTTCTGGATTTCCTATAAGCCAAGGCTAAACACAATGCGTAAGACTTGCATTTTTTATTCTCTTTCTCACATGTAACAATGATCATTTTCAGTTAAGTCGGTGTCTTAGTCATTCAAATATTCCGCTTCATCACTTTCAATACGTCAGCGCCATCACTAGTGTCTTCTCGTGTTATGGTGACTGTAGATCTCAAGGTTTCGCACTTTTGGACAACCTTATCCACGATTCCACCTTCCAGTCGTTGTCGAGGTGAGACTTATCTTTTTCTGGACGTTGCCACCCACTGCTTTGGGAAATTTTGTTCTTGTTCCTGAAACTCTTCTTTCACCACTTATTTCGGCTTGTCTAAGATGATTGAAGTGCATCGCGGCAATTTGAGTACGCCCTTTGTAGCCTGCATGATTTTCAAAATAAAGCAGTCCTATTATATAAGTAATATTACTAGAACTTTCTCTTAGGACGATACTTGATAGCTACTGAGTTGAAGCATTCAACAAATGGGGTACTGTTATTCCCATTCATTTTGACAACGTCACCGAGGAATTGGTCGGTTGAAAGAGCTTTTAGAACTACACCGTATGCACTTGAAGCAGGTTTCAAGGTAGTTACATTCCAATCTCCTCATGCGCACATTTCAAAACGACGAAAAATTTCTCGTCTCAAATACGTGTACAGCTAACAGGTCGATTTTTTCCTGATTCTATATTACTTTGAATCGTCCTTTTGAGAGGGATGATGCTCTTACACTTCTGTTTATCCAATCTTCAACAACACAAATAGAGTTGGCATGCTCCTCAATAATTTCAACAATATTTCCCTAAAACTGTTTTGCTTTTTGTGTCTAAATGGCATATTATGCAGGTCTCCAATGGTGTACTCCTACGAAATGCAGAAGTGCCGAGAGGGCCTTTTCTTTTACTAGCTGAGGATCTTCTTTTGGAATAATTGAGCAGTGCCATAAGTGATTCATCAAGCGTTGCAGAATGGATTTCAGCTCACTGTTACATTTCTTTTTGCCTTCCTGACAAAACACACAAGCCAATAATTTTTTTAGTTCAAATTACTAACTTGATAAATTTCTCTCCTTATTCCTTTGAGAACATGCCATCCATAAAAATTATGAACTATATCTTTTCTCTCTTTTGACATGTAAGACTGAACTTGTTTGCTCCGATCTGTTGTTAGCGACCTAATCTTTATACCAGACTGTTCTCAGCATTGTATATATTGCTTTACCCCCTGTAGCTCCATTCTGTTCGAAACGCCTTCTAAAATTTTCCCACTTTTTCCAAACTGACTTTCATCTCTTTTACCGGTGTCACGCTTGTTCAGACAGCAAAATGTTATCACTTTTCTGGTCGTATTGTCTAGACAAGCAAAGCAACATAGTTGTTGCGCGCAGTAGCCAGGACTGTCATATTGTCCATCCATCGTAATATCTAAGCCTGCCTAAAGAGGATGAATAAGTCTATATACTATTCTTTATTATATTTAACTGGATTGATCAACGCTTGTTCAAAAATTTCTGTCTCCTGCTGTTTGTAAATGTCCAAAACTACTGGCCAGGAAAAAGAACGAGCGATGCGGGTGTAAACAGGACTGCTAAGGCCAATTGCTAACTGTTGGATTGATAAAAATAATATATTATTGAAGGGAAAGGGTACTACTTCGACATCCTCAAACGTAACAATTGGTTCAATTGTCCCATCCAGGCGACGTATCAAAGCATTTGGTCTAACTCCTATGGCAACGTTCAGTTCGTTTTGAACAATGTCTTCTTCTGCGAAGTGATAAAAGCATATGTAGACCCGCTGACGTTTTTGGAAGAGTCAATATGTGCCGCCGGATTAAAAGCCACCAGACGAGGATCAGTCAACGACATCTTTGTTCCGCTTTCACTTCCAACTTTTTTACCACATACGATACAAACCATATTTTCGGGATATGAATTTTTTTGATGAGCTGTAAAAATCTATACATCCACACGGTCTAAAAACTCCGTACATAAACCTGAAAAAATCCGCTACAAAGATAAACGAGAGACCGAAAACAGAAGGAAGTTTTATTGACAAAATAAACAAACGGAATATCACAGAAAAATAATTGAACCTGAATAGGGTTGTTACTAGCTCGAATTTCTTCAGGATTCTGCATCTTCATGAACCAAAGATAAGAAGTCCAGAACTTGGGAGACGAGTAAAAGCAAAACAGCACCTAAAAGGGACCACAAAGACACCGACGGCGAAAACTAAATAAAAGACTCATCTAATCCGAAAAACCAGCAATTCCGGCCGTCGATAAGTCGATAGGACCAATCCCCGTTTGAGAGATCATCAGCACATGGCACAGCAGAAGCCTAAAAAGATTTCATGAGATCGAAACATAGAAGCGGACGAAAAATGGAGAGACAGAAGAAAATCCACGTATGAAACGCTTAGGAATGAAAACGCACAAAAAAAAATTAATTCAAAATGCCAAATTAATTGCGACAAAATTAGGGTGGTCCTGCGCGAATTAAAATCCGCAGATTGCTGTGCTTATCAAGTTTCATGGTCCTTTAACACTGGATTCTAAAGTAGTAAGTCTACTATATAAGTGTCTAGAAGGTTGATGGTCACCCACTACATTAGAGATATCTCTAGTCAAAAATAAACCTATATCGGACGTATGTGCGCCGATTGTATCAGACTGGACCGTATTTTTAACCTTACCTGGAACGGATTCTCGACTGTTTCGATCATCCCCACTGGATTCGCGTGGATTTTCGAGAAACGACAGAGCCAACGCTGGAGTCTCGGGAACCCCTTTTTCCAAATTTATAGCTGGATCATTGCTTTGCAGCATGCCCACTATATTTGATGTCCTGAAAGAAAATTAGGCGAACATCGATATATCGACGAGTCTAGACTAGAACTTCGCGGAGTACGTAACGTAGGAGTAACACTTCTAGAAGAGTGCTTAATAACTGGAGGTATGGCAGTTGACTGGATAATAAGATCTGGAGATTTAATAAACATATTTTGAACTTCACAAGGCACTGAATTCTTGCTTGCATCCACCTGGGCCTATTGCAACAGTTGAAAGTTGAAGTGTAAAGTTGAAAGTTGACAGTGAAAGTGTTGCAACACTTGAAAGTTGAAAGTGAAAGTTGAAAGTTGACAGTTGAAAGTGAAAGTTGAAAGTTGATGGTGTTGCAACAATTGAAAGTGACTCACTTTCAACTTTCACTTTCAACTGTCAACTTTCACTTCCTCCTATATATTTCTAATTTTTAAATTCGTACATTTTGCGGGAATTCAAATTTTACAGTTTGAACCAACCAAACCAAGTGGTCGTCCACTTGGTGCGAAATTTTTTTTACGTTTTTCATGTTCCAAAACCTGTTTTCTGGACTAATTCGGGCATGCTGAAGATGGTTTGATAGTGGTAAAATCACGTTTTATCGAGAAATTTTTGAGTTATGGTAAATTCTTGATTTATAAAATCAATTATACGTCAAAACTCAAAAAATACCCGAGAAAACGGAATTTTACCACTATCAAACCATCTTCAGCACCCCCGAATTAGTCCAGAAAACAGGTTTTGGAAAATTAAAAAGGTGAAAAAAATTTGATCCAAGTGGACGACCACTTGGTTTGGTTGGTTCAAACTAAGAAATTTAAATTCCGCAATTCCGCCTAAATGGACCCCATGGTTACTAATAATGGATTAAGACAAGGGTACTGTGGGTAAATTGATAACAATAATGATGTGTGGGTACCACTTTATAGGTATTCCCTGTTACTACTCGAGGTTGAAAAATAATGAAAAGATCCGAATTACATATCGAAATCGTAAAAAATACCCACAAATTTGGATTCTACGCAAAAAATTGCATCTAGAAATGACCAAAACCGAAAAAAATTTTACTTTCAACTTTCACAAAAAATCGGACCACCTATTTCAACCCACCGATTTTTACCATCTACTTTCAACTTTCAACTTTACACTTTCAAGTGTTGCAACACTTTCACTTTCAACTTTCTACTTTCAACTTTCAACTTTCAACTTTTTCACTTTCAACTGTTGCAACACTTTCACTTTCAACTTTCAACTTTCAACTTTCTACTTTCAACTTTCAACTTTCAACTGTTGCAATAGGCCCTGATCCACATAATAAACCGGTTTCGAGAGAGCAGGTGCCCCTGAACACTTATCCCTACCCGGATCTTGGATGTCCAAAATCTTAACAACTGGCTACATGAACTGGATTACCCGTAATGTGCTGGCACACACGGTCCCTTCCCCATACTTACCCATGGTGCTACCAGTAAACAAAATATGTTTACCTGGTTTTCTTTATTAGGGCACCTGGTATAATGGGAATGGAGTTCAATCTGGAGCAACAATACAATTAGACAATAATAGATTATTGACTGGAGAAACTGGAGATTCGTCATCTACCACATCAGCAGAGGACTCGACTGGAGCTCGACCAAACTTGACTTCGGCTGAGGAGACCAACGGCTGGAGGCAGGACGATTCTCGGATCTTTTCCCATTCACCCATCCCGTGCACCAATAGAGAATTAGCAGAAACCTCTTCGCTTTGCAAGTGGGAGCGCGGACTGGAGGAGCGGATCGGAACCATATGGAGGGAAATCCCGGTGTGCACCATCTGCGGACATCACAGGAGAATCAGTCATGCTTGATCCATCGCTAAGATCTGGAAATACAATAGGTGCCTCTACAGAGGACACCTTTCGGACTGGAAGATTAAAGATGCTGAAATATTTAATCTTAGGCTGAGCTGTTTTGACTGGAGCGCAAACTGGAGCAATGACTTTAAATCCATAGTCAAATAAAATACTGGAACAGCACGCTTATTGTCAGGAGTGATCTCAACTGAGCGCGTACCAAAAGTAATAATCTTACTAACCTTTGACATCTTAATAGAGCAGCTAACTAGCAAAATCCAAAAAATATTCTCTCTAGATCTTCTGGGATTATTCGTAGTGTCGCCATGTCAATTAAATCTGGACGGACAAATCGTATTTCGAATTTGCCTTTAAACTGGATTATTTAAAGTTGCAATAGGTTTCGTTCGAAACCTATTGTCTTAACTGGAAACGCCGTTCGTCAGAACGCAACAATACTTACAAAACAAGACCAAGAATCTAATTTTAGGTATCGTTTTGTTAGAAACGAAGTTGAATAATCTACAGAAGTTACATGATTGGGAAATTTTTCGAATGGACGGGGACAACCTTTGTTGGAGACGGCAATGACCCTTTCATAGCGTTTTGTTGAAATTTTATGAAAATAGTTCCTACAACTTACCCTTGTAATTCGTAATTATCTGATTTCAATATGTGTTGCATGAATGTTTTTGTGTTTGTGTAAATTTTTTCATGCACTGAGAAAAAAGACACTGCGCATTTTTGAATAAACATGCCAGCCTCTTTTTAGTTTATTTATTTTTTCAACATAGAAAAAGAATCACACAGTATGAAAACATTCAACAAAAAAAAATTTGCACTTATAGCTTTGTAATTATTAACGATTGAAGGTGCCTCCAAAACCTAAAAAATATGATCATTAGTATCTACCAATCCTTATTGTAGCGTTGCTAACTCTAATGCAGAGTTAGCAATTTACGATTCAGAAGTCAATTTCTTAGTTTGTCGAATGTTTTAAGAATAAATATAGCTCTCGAAAATTTAGTGTACGGTCAGTTCGAAACGGTGTCAGTTCGAAACGGTCAGTTCGAAACGGTTTTTTTTTAATTTTCATACTTTTTTCAATGAAAGTTTGTATTTCAGCAAAAAAGTTTTCTGACGTTCCCCTACGGTTAAAATTTCTTCAGGAATCGAAATCGAAAAGCAGAATTTAAAAAAAATGCTTGTGTGCTGAGATATGATCTGAAGTTAGAGTGCCAATATGCCACCTTACAACTTTGAGTGATATCTCAGCACACAAGTATTTTTTTTGAAATTCTGCTTTTTAATTTGGATTCCTGAGGAAATTTTAGTCACTGGGGAACGTCAAAAAAATTTGTTTGCTAAATACAAACTCTGATTTGAAAAAGTATGAGAATTTTTGAAAAAAACCGTTTCGAATTGACACCGTTTCGAACTGACCTGTCCCCCGAAAATTTATTTCGAACTTCAAATTTCAGCTTATCTTTTTGTCACAAATAGCAGTATATTTTTTACAATTGAAATTTTTATAAACTCTGGCACCTGCCCCTCCCCATTAGATTTTTGAAGAAGGCAGAATTGCCTAAATATGACCTGATGCCCCTCCGTCAGAAATTTTTGCGTACACCAATGGATCATTTTGAAAACAACGGGGCACGGGGTGTCAAAGACGTCGAATGGCACAATCGACATTGGCGTTCTGTCATTCATCATTTTGAATGTGACCCTATTGTCTGCTGTTTTTTTTGAAACGACACCTTGAAAAGTTCGTTCCCGCATAGGATTCGGCACTTTTTTTTATTCGATACAGTCGACTCCCGATTTAGTGCACACTCCAAAAGTTCGTTCCTCCCATGGCCTAACACTTTCTTTATACGATTTTTGAAATCTTTTGTCAGTTCTGATTCGTCAGTCTAGTTCAAAACATCGCAAGGATTCGATTTGCCGATCGTTTCTAAAAATACTTAAGATTTGCATTTAGACCGGCAACCCCGATTTAGTCTAAACCTAAATTTAAAGACGGTGTGCACTAAATCGGGGGTTGCCGGTCTAAATGCAAATCTTAAGTATTTTTAGAAACGATCGGCAAAATCGGAATCCTTGCGATGTTTTGAACTAGACTGACGAATCAGAACTGACAAAAGATTTCAAAATCGGCGTAAAAAAAGTGTCGGGCCCTGGACGGGAACTAACTTTTGGGGTGTACACTAAATCGGGAGTCGACTTTATTTAAAATTTTTCTTTTGACTTTCATCAATCTTTTTTCATCAATCTGGTCCAAAAAGTTGTAATGATTCCGATACCTTATGGCCAGCCAGAACTTTTTTTTGAACAAGAAATTTTGGAGAAAAACCCATACAAATTGGGGCTTGGACTCTGACAGACGTTAATTCAAACTTTATTTTGTTCAAATTTTTGAAATATTAATGCAATTCGGTGAAGTTTTTTCAATCAATAGAGCAAGTCCTGGCCAATCCAGTGATGTAAAATTTCTTATATATGACACACATAAGCATAGATTACAAGCATAGGTTACAAGCAAGAATACAAAGTTGAGAAAATATGGTGAAAAAAGCAAACTTAATCATTTTTGAATTTTTTGTTTCGACAAGAAAAGTGTCGCTTTTGTCTTTCGACGTGTTTGACACCCCGTGAGCGGGGCCAACGCATTTTTTCGACAACAGATAGTGGGATAGTACGACTGATGCATTTTGATCAAAAACAGACAGGGGTCCAATGCCGATCTCAAACAATATTGTCCACCAGCGACAATCTTAACAAACTATACCACTTGACACATGCTAGATCCCATGGATGAGTAACCAGTGCCCCAGAATAACTGCTAGAAAATCGCTAGTATAATAACAGCAGGCGTGTAAACAGACTGGTAGGAATGATGTGTTCCGCTTCCATATCTTGTAGTATCAGGCTTCAAATTTTTGATACCGCAGTATCTGCCATAAAAGTAGGACAGGCAGAAAGCAAAAGGCGCAACTGCAGCCGTAACTATAGTATATAAAAACAGTGTTATCCGGTGTATTAACATAGTCAAGCTCATATGTTAGCTGGAATTTGATTATCGTATTTTAAAATTGTGACAAGTAATATTCTTACCCGCATGAGTTGCGTAATATGTATGGATCCTTTGCAAAGTCATAGCCCTCACATGAAATCAGAATCTGTTGAACAGTAGTTTTTATGTTGGAAACTTGGATTTTTTCTAATTTTGAGCTCAACAATGATGATAATGACAATAATTAAGTTTCAGTTTTTTGTGTGGAGATTCCTTTCACATCCAAATTTTATATCTATTTTTATATATACGTATAACGAATATACACGTAAATTTTTGGCTCCGGTCTGCTCTGGCTCTTGCTCTGATTCCGAGCAGGGCCAAATTTTTTCAAGTCAAGAGCCCAGAGCAAGAGCCGGAGAAAATTTTTTCAAGTTGAGTGCCGGAGCGAGAGCCGGAGAAATTTTTTTAATTAGGATTTCGGAGCCACAGCGATGAGCCGCAGCGAAAAAAATTGCAAAATACATCACTGCTCCCAAAGAGTTTAAGTTCTCCAGTTGTAGACCCTCATAGAGTATGATTTCTCAACCATTTTAACCATAGTGGTCCAGCCGTACGGCCGGGCCCGTCCCGTCCCCGTCCCGTCCAGGACGTCGCTGTTTTGGCCGGCCGGAGGCCGGCCGGCAAAAGTTTGAATTCTGGACGGGACGGCGGACGGCCAGGCAACGATCCGGCCGCCGAAGCCGGCCTGCGAAAGTTTCAAATCTCGGACGGGACGACGGACGGCCGGCCGAAAATTTGGAGATGGCGGACGGGACGCCGTCCAAATTTAAAAAAATGGACCACTATGTCAGTGAGCTCATATTCTTGGGGGTGGAGAGTGGAGTGTTACGGTAGGCCATTAAGTTTGCTGTCATAAATCACGCATGCTGCCATCCCTATGATCGAACACAAAAAATTGAATCTTTTTTCGAGCTATTTTCCAGCTGTTTGAATTATTTAAGAATCGGCTTAAGAGACGGAGGCATCCAAAAACAATTTGTAGTAGTACCATGATATGGCTTAACCATAGCGACACCGCCAAGCGCCATTGACAGCGGCGGCGGGATACCGTAGCTGACGCTGTTTTAGAAAAAGTCAGGCGCCAAAGTCAATTTTAGAGCGCCGCCAGCGCCGGTTCTTTGAAATTTGGTGGCGGTGCGACTATGAGCTCAACAAAATATTTTTTATTTAAAAAATTTTAAAAAATGCAAGAATACAATCAAACCATAAATTTCCACCACTGGGGACGCCAATTGGTAGCTGTTAAAAAAAGACGGATAGTCAATTAATCGGGCGTGGTGGTTTATTGGAAGTTGTATTTTTGTATAAATTTCGTTTTGCCTGACCAAATCGTATGAAAAAAAGGTAGCGGTTTAATCAAAGTAGAGGTTTATTCAGCTTGAACTGTTACTAAATTATTGCGCTTGACATTTTACAAATTGAAGGTCTCCTTGTGAAAAAGACGGATAGTCAATTAATCATAATAACTTTTAGCTTACTTTTCCAAACTTGTAGTCAGCTCTCATTTCGGCTTTGCATTCCCACTGAATACTGTAGCCATCCCAGCCTTTGTTGTAGCATTGTGCTACATTTAAAGCCATGCTGTTGCAGTCGCCATTAGCACTTCCACCCTGACACTTCAATTGAGAATAGCTGGCATTCTCCGCGCAGCTGTATACCAGTCTTTGTGGAGCGTAATTGCTTGAACTTCAGTAAGTAGCACTTTATCTGGCAAAGATGCAGCAGATGCTTTATCTTCTAAAGGGCAGCAAGGGCTATATAGAATGATGCAGAAAAAATAATAAGTTTGATGCAAAGCAAAAACATGGCTGAAAACTAACCAGAAAGTTTGGTTATTTAAGAAAGAAAATATATTTTCAAAGAAAACAGAATTATTTTTTATTATATATAAATGTCTATTAAGACGAAAAATGATGCACCTAATCATCTTTATAGTTTTAATTAATTATCTAAGTTTTAAAAAATCAATAATTAGCGAAAATCAATTTATTTTACGCATTCGAACGATTAAAGTTCTGATTGACGGCAAAGGGCATGGCTCTTTTTATTTATATTTTGTTCACACAATTTTTATTTCAATTTAAGAAGATTTAGTGCTCAAAACGACAGCTAGGATCCAATATTAAGAACTCAGTTAGTTTATATAAAAATAATTTAGTAAAAAGTTGATGCTAGTCATGTGTCAGCTTATTTGGCACGTTGATTTACCTAAAATGGCGTTATGTGACTTGTATTTGCTTTTTTCTAAAAAAATTTATATGAACTTGCTTAGTTCTTACTACTTGAATGTTTGCTATTTTCTAGTGGTCATTGTGAGTACTAAACTTTTACAACTTGAAATAAAAATTGTGTGAATAAAAAAAATTAAGCACAGTCGAACCTGGATACAACACCACCCTCGATATAACACCACCCGAAAATGGACCGATCTGGTCAGCTTTGACTAGAATTAAGTCAAGTGAGCTCTCTATACATCACCACCTAGATACGAAACCACCCTAGGGTCGGTCCGTTGGGGTCGTGCTGTATCTAGGTTCGACTGTAAACAAGTTAAAAAACTAAAGAAAGACCCATGATTAACTTCTCGGAAATAAATGATAAGTTGGAGAGTCATACCTCCGAATTTGTCTTATGACATAAGGTCGGGGCAACCAGTTTTACACTTAATATGCAAATGCTCTACAAGAAGGCTTGACTTTACTTGACCCCCCCCCCCCCCCACGGCTGACCCACTTTTGATGACAATTTTGAAAAACCGATTGCATATTCGTGTTTCTCGACCCGATTTAGGCGCGAATTTACGAATCGTTTCCGGTAAAGTGAAAAAAAATTTTTTTCAAACCACAGGGGGGTATCATGGATTTTAGTCGAAATTTGAAAAATTTGAATTCGCACCTTTTGAATTTAAAAGGGATTAAGGGCTGTATAGGGAGGGAAGGGAATAAAAGGCGGCACTAATCACACAGGGCCCACTAACAGAAGACGTTGAACATAGTTTTGAATACTGGGCCTACCGCATAAATAACTCTGGTATGCATTTTTTTCATGCATCCAGAGTTACTTCGAGTGATTTGTGTCTAAGGTATGTGGGTGTGCGCATCTCAACTCCAAGCCCCCAAGCCCCCTGTGCCCCGAAGTGCCCCTAAATTTTATATAGAGGCTCTTTTTGCCACGGCTCAGTTAAAAACATGGTAAGACAGCCAGAATATACCAATATATGTTTTTTCTAATGTTCTGCCATAAAGTGGCCCCTTTTATTCCATTCCCCTCCCTATACAGCCCTTAATCCCTTTTAAATTCAAAAGGCGCGAATTCAAATTTTTTAAATTTTGACTAAAATCCATGATACCCCCCCCCTTTTCCTGTGGTTTGAAAAAAAAAATTTTTCACTTTACCGGAAACGATTGGTAAATTCACGCCTAAATCGGGTCGAGAAAAATTTTTCAAAATTGTCATCAAAAGTTGGTCAGCCGTGGGGGGGGGGCGGGGTCAAGTAAAGTGTTACCTACAAGAATAGGCGATAAAAAAACGAGCCATCTCCCATCTTTAAAAATACACCTCGGATAGTTCCCTTGTTACACATTTAAGTTAAAAATTTTTCTTCTGAAATTAATAACACAAAAGCATTGGTCATTGGTTTACTGCAGGGTGTGGTTTTCGATCTCTGACACCTATCATTAAACTATTTTATTTTCAAATTGTATATATTCATGTAAAATGTTTATTTTTATTTTTGGACAAGTTGATCTTTTGATCTTATGAGAGTTGACTGTGAATATAGTTTGCTTCATGCATTTTGAGTTCATAGGCGCTCATTAAGTAGAAGAGTAGTGGTAATTTTTGTGTTTATACGTCTTCTTAGTCATAATTTTATGCGCTAAAGACAATGTAAAAAATGTTTTTTGATTTTTTACGTAAAAAGATATTTGCTGTAATGAGTATTTGCTCTGATAAGCCACCCTCTTCGACTTTCTGGGTCTTAATTTCAGCTTACATAAAATATTTTGCGAGGTTTCTATTAAAGTTTTCTTAACTTCCCGAGCTCCACAGATTCCACTTTTTAGATTCTAGTTGAGCACCCAAAAATCTCAAGATCGACCTTAAAATTTTCGACCCTACTATAGAATACCCTCCCCCCCCCCCCCAAAAAAATTTTCCTTCTAAAACTTAAGTAAAGACTACCCAAATTTATGTCCCAGATCCCGGAAAATATGCGTAAACTCTTTATTAGTCACAACTTCCGTACGCTGGCCTACCCCCAAGCCTAAGGGCTGAGCCTAAACTTGTTGTCTGCAAGGGTAGTTACAACATTTTTTAAAGGTCGGATTTTTGGGGGGGGGGTATTCTATAATAGCGCCAAATTTTCTTATTTTGAGGGATCAGAAAAAGCCACTAGAATGAATCATTAAAGGAAATACGGGGTGTATACCGAACTTGACTGGGGGGGGGAGGTGGTTGTATACCAAACTTGGGGGGTGTATACCGGAACTGCTCCCTTTGAAATAGTCAAGTCAAGACCGTTTACAGTCAAGACAATCTACAGTCAGGGAAATTCACATTAAGGACAAGTCACAGTCAAGACAATTGACATTCAATACAAATCACAGTCAAGACAGTTCACAGTCAGGACAATTCACAGTCAGGACGATTCACAGTCCAGACAATTCACAGATATGACAGTGTACACTCAGGACAAATTGAAGTGAGAACAATTCACAGTCAAGACAATTCATAGTCAGCACAATTCACAGTCGGGACATATCACAGTCAAGACAATCCACAGTAAAGACAATTCGAAGTTAGGAAAATTCACAGTCAGGACAATTCACAGTCAGGACGATTCACAGCCAGACAATTCACAGTCAGGCCGATTCAGAGTCAGGATAGTTCACAGTCAGAACAAAAAACAGTCAAGACAATTCACAGTCATGACAATTCACAGTATGGACAGTTCACAGTCAGGACGATTGACAGTCAAGAAAATTCGCAGTCAGGATAATTCACAGTCAACACAAATTACAGTCAAGACAATGCACAGTCAGCAATCACAGTGAAGACAGTTCACAGTCAGGTCAATTCACAGTCAGAACAATTCACAACCAAAACTGTTCACAGACAGGACAATTTACAATCGGAACAGTTCACAGTCAAGACCATACACAGTATGGACAGTTCACAGTCAAGACCATACACAGTATGGACAGTTCACAGTCAGAACAATTCGCAGTCTGGATCAATCACAGCGAAGACAATTCACAGTCAGAACAATTTACAGTCAGAACAGTTCACAGTCAGGATCCTTCACAGTATGGACAGTTCACAGTCAGGACAATTCACAGTCTGGAAAATTCACAGTCCAGACAATCCACAGTTAGGACAGTTCACACTCAGGACAAATTGAAGTCAGGACAATTCACACTCAAGACAATTCATAGTCAGCACAATTCACAAAATATTGGTGCATTCAATGTAAAAATAACCGTGAAAGTCTGTTCTTTATTTTGTATGAAGAATTTAGCTGTAATAAATCTAAACACATGTTATGGGACGTAGAAAATGAGGAAAGGACATTTCGGAAAATCCCTACCCAACAAATAAGTAATGATTTATCATGTCTTCTCAAATGAAAACACTTAAGCTTAGTATCATTAGAAAGCTGAACTCCTGGCGGTCATTTAAACATATTATAAGATTCGGTTTGCCGTTACAATAGTGTAGTACCGCTTGAAAACTTGTAGTAATCAGCTGAATTTTGATCTTGCTGGGTGAATATCTTCCGGGCCTGTTTTCACCTACTTTATCCGTGATAGAAGCGAGAGCGACGGCAACATCGTACTCCGCGTGAGTTTTACTATAAGTAGAGGCAATTGTAACACATGACTGTAGGAGCGTTAAAATATTTGTCCATTTTTCGGGACCCCAAAAACTTTTTTATTTTTGAAGTTTCAGTCAAAATCTTTTTTCTGTTCCAAAATAGCAATAAGCACTGCAAAAAATGACCCTTTTTCTTCAAAAATGGTCAAAATGTCCTTTCTTACCCGAATGTCCTTTTTTTCGAAATTTTCATCAATAACCCTGGTTAAATAGATAGTGGGACTGTTATCGACATGCTTGCCTCAAAAATCTTTAAAAGCATTTATAATTGGATAAATATGTTGTATTAGTTCTTAGGATTTTTAGACTTTATTTATTTTCTACGAACTTTCATACTCTACAAAAATAAAAGGCTAAAAACTATATCTATTGTTATAAGTGAACTAATCACAAGCATTTTTACACTCTTCATTTGCAATCCAAACTCAAGTTTCACCCCTATAGAAGGTTCTCCCCTGTCCACAAATGTGTTAGGCTGAGCCGCTGGCTTATCGGTATTTTCTTTTTTAGTCGGTTTTGCTGTGGTAGCTGTAGATGGCCATCCTATCCTTGTGTTTTGCCATCTGTTAGTGGTAACTCCTTGACTATTGACATTTTTTTCTTCAGTCTTTAGTAGACCCAGAGGATTGTCACCACCACCATGGAATCCATTATCTTCTTCACTGTTTCATAGTCTGAGTATCCAGCTGGAAAGGACTCATCCATTGAGCTGGCTAGTTGGTGTTTTGGAATGTCTATTCTACCTTTTTGCTCAATTTCCTTGAAAGATGTGGGAGTGAGAAGCTGACCTTCTTCTGAGTTGGTGTTGAAACCTGAGCCTTCTGCTGATTTGGCTGTAAAATTAGGATATTGAGCAGTGATCTCATGTTTTTTTTCAGGAAAAATGCATTTTCAAAAAAAAAGATCTCGTAACCGCTCTGGTTGTTAGTCATAGCTTAAAAATTTTCAAGCTGATAACATTTTCTACAATATAGGTAAAAACGTTGGTTTTGACCGTCAAAATTGCTTAAAGAGTGTCGTATAAATTAAAGGGTGGCTGATAATCAGAGCAGATACGGCATCTATGACTGTATAAAAAAGTCAGCTTATCTAGTATGTGTTGCCATTTCGAAGCGTAAAATTTTTTTGACGAAAAATTACCAAAAAGAAAGAAAGAAACTTAGCGTTCAAAAAACAAAAAACAAATTAAAGGATCATGTTCACGCGTTCTAAATTGTACCACCAACACCCGCATTTCTCCCAACCCCCAAATTTTGGCCTTACAGTCAACTTCCTCCATAGTGCACACCTAAGGGACCGGCGCCAGGTGTGCACTATGGCGGGGTTTACACTATAGAGGGAGTTGACTGTATACAAAAATAGGACGCTGTTTTTGCCTTGGTCCCACTGTTTTTTTTGCAAATGCTTCAATAGAGAAAAAAAGATTAAATCAGGCGTTTCGGTCGTAAAATCAGGGGTTTCGGTCGTTTCAAAAATTAATCTTCGAACCATTATTGCTTTAACATTTGATTGTAAAAGACGCAATAAATAGCAGAAAATAAAATGACTAGTCAAAACTAAAATGTGCGAAAAACAACAGGGGGGCAAGCCAAAAAAAAACGTCCTATTGTCGTAGAGGGCAAAAATTTTCATAATCGCGGGATTAATGTATGAGCTTTTGATTGAGTTTATAACAAATCAAGGCCTAGAATTTTGTTTAAGTTTATTTCTTTTAGAAACCCATCTAAATTTAATGATTAGGAAAATATTATGTATGAACGGGGGACAATATGGAACTAGTGAACATGGTCCTTAAAAAGTACATATTGCGCCCTAATATTAGGTGATTAAGCTTTCCAATCAGATTTTTAGAAAAATAGTCTGAACATTATTTTCACCTTGAAACCTGCTCCTTGTCGTAGCTGGTCTTCTTGTTGTATGTGAGCTTTTAGAAGTAGCAGTAGTAGTTGGTCTGACCAGTTTAATAGTTGTGATTGAGCTTTTGCCTCTCAATATACTGGACATTGTGGTAGGAGGTAGCAGTGGTTTGGAAGATGTGCTCGGCAAAAGCTGGTCTCGAATCAGCGCAGCACTAGAACTTTCTCTAGAATACGATTGGTGTCTTGGCTTGTGTTTTGGTGAAACAGTTGTAGTAGTGGATCTATCTTTAGATTTCGAGCTTTTGTGTGACTTCATTTGGGCAGCACCTGAATTAAAAATCAATAAACAAATTACTTGAGATTTCAAAATTTATTTATTCCCCAGCAAGTCGCTTTCTCATAAGTGACAAAATTCACCTACAGTCGAACCTCGATTTATTGATCACCCAAGCTTGGTTTTCCTTAAAGAAAAAGTTTCGTCGAATAAAATATGACTTGGTCTCCTTGTTGGGACTTGTTCTCCTTCGAAAAAAATTATTTTTTTCTTAAAAATTTATTTACAATTTCCAAACATCTTTATGCGAAAAAAATTAAAAAAAATTCCCAAGGCATGTTTAACTGAGATGTTTCGAGTGCTTTTTGTTATTTTCGGAAAGATGGCGGTCCTATCCGAGAGGAGGACAGTTTTTTACCTTGGTCCCCCTGCTGCTTTTTTGTGAAATTTGGGCTCCAGTAAGGGTAGGCCAGCGTATGTTAGGACGGACTAAAACATATCGTAGACTCATAATTCAGATTCATATCTTAGAGTCATGCGATATTATAGTGACTGTAATAAAAAGCTTGAAAAGAGAGACAAGAGTAGGAAAGTTTTATTGCCTTGATCCCGCCTGTTGATTTTTTGAAATTTTTTTGGCTTCTGGCTTAAGCAAGGGTAGGCCAGTGTATGTCAGGACGGACTGAAACAAGAATCTGAATTATTCGTCTAAGACATGTTTGAGTCAGTCCTAACATAGGCTGGTCTATCCTCGCCTAAGCTTACAGCCTAAAATATCACAAAAAATCAACAGGTGGACCAAGGCAGAAAAACTGTCCTTCTCTCGGATAGGGCCCAAATGGATTATCAAAGACTCTAATATTTGCTTACTAAATTTAGGTAGCTGAATTTCGTTCAGTTGCTCTAGGGATTGAGTCGTGATAAAGCCAAATTTGGCTCTAAAAGGCACTCCTAACACACAGTTTGGGCTGCTTTGGTTGCTCAATTTGTTGGTAGTGAAAAGTTTGTTGAGTATTTGTCATCTCCCTAAACTGATAAAGATTTTCACTCAATCCAAACTAATTTTGAAAGCCAAACAAACTTTTCTGAAAATCTCAGCATACATCATGGCCGAGTGGTCCACACTAAAGGAAGTGACCTCGTTGTAGCTTTGATCAGAGTATTGGCTGGGCGGTTGGTTTTGGAGACTGTCTCAAAAGGGACCAAATAGCTCCGCTCGACTTTTGCTCGATGCGGCCTAAACTTGATTTTTGATTTTGTATAAAAAATAACAAATTGTCACCTAAAAAGCAAATCATAAGCGCAAGTAGAGACAACCGACTTTCTCTGCTTATGAACAGCAAAAAACTTTTTGCGCTGAGCATCCAATAAGATAAATATTCGGCAGCTTTTTGCGGCCTTCCAGTGTGTTGGAGTCTGTAATATAATTTTTTTACAACAGGTAATTAATTGTTATTTGTTACCTTGCTCAGCAATATTCCTAACAATAAAAGTGTCGAGTGCTTTGAAATAACCCCTTTCATCTAGTTTGAATTGCCTAACTGTCCAATAAGCACCGGATGAGCTAGGATCAACAAAATAGACTACATCGGAATAGGTAGTGTCCATAAAGGAAAGCTCTGAAGATGGTTCTTTTTCGTCAAAAAATACTTTAAAACAAAATCTTAATGGCTTGTTCACGTTGTTAGAGTTAGAGTTCGAGTTCGGGTTTTGGTAGCGTAAATACCTCCGATCCGAACTCTAACTCTAACTTGAACTCTAATTTGAGGGTGTTTATGTACCTCGAGTTAGAGTTAAAGTTCGAGGTTGAACTTGAAGGTGTTCATGCATATAACTTGGATGCATTTGTAGTAAACTCTCCAAAAACTAACTTCTAAAGGCTTAAAACGGCTCTGTGGTGAGATTCTGAGCTATCTGAGCTATATACATGGACATTTTCAAGCTCGACCTTGAACTCTAACTCGGTGTACGTAAACACCATCGAGTTAGAGTTCGGGTTTTTGAGTACACGAACACCTCTTACCCGAACTCTAACTCTAACAACGTGAACATGCCATAAATAAATGTCTACCTGGCTCCATAACAAATGAAGAGTTCGACATAAATGAGCAAACTGCATAGTTAAGAGAAGACCTCAGTGAATAGCTTAAAATTTTCGGTTGACTATTTGAATGTTCTTTTGTGGATGTGGTTCAATTTTAGAACGAATTTTTAAAGAATTATTGCCCCTATTCTTCAATTGGGCCCATTTTTCGCCTTGGTACCTGCTCTTACCATTTTGTGATTTCTTGGCTTAGGCTTGAACAAGTGGTGTGCTGATTGGACTGATATTCGGTGTACTGATCCACATAACTGAACCATCTTCATACCAAACGGAGACCCTATGCGACAATGGGAGGGAATGGTTGCCTGATAAGCCTGTCGTTATGTTTTTGATTTTCAAGGCTCAGACAAGGTTGGCAAGGTATGTTAGGTCGAACTCAAACATGAGTCTAAGATACGTTTAAGTCTATCCTTGCACACTTGCCTAAGCCTAGAAAATAACAAAAAACAGGAAGGCTGAGTGAAGTTTCTTAATTTATGGAAATATAAAAAAAAGCAAGGTAAAGAATATGAGATATCTACTTAAATTTTAAAATTTGTTACAATGCTTTAAAAACGACTTTATAATAAAAATTGTGCTTACCTGAAAATAGTAGACCCTAAAAGTGAGTTCGCTTGAGGGAACTCCACAGGTAAGGTGCAAATCTGTCGGTGGTCCTCTTCAATAACAATTGCAGACCAATGCCGCCGGTCTCTGTCTCTCTCCAGTGCAATTGGACTAATCCAGGCAGACAATAGGTCAGCCTGTTGTCAACTTCAACCATTTTGCCTATTTGGTGCATCTGCTCCGCTCTGGCAAAAATTATTTGACAGTCCTTAAAATCATGATTTCTTAGCTCAAATCGTAAATTTTAAAAAAATTCCATCACTCCATACTCATAATTATGACGTGCTTTGAAAAAATGGTTTTTTTTCGAGACATCGATGACTGAGGGTCCAACAGAAAGGGCAGCTACCTTACTCGCGTTTCTGCGCAGGGTCTAAGGTCATCGAACACTCGAGATTTTTGAGTACTCGGTGAGCCATTCAAACGAGACATTTGAAACTTGAAAATTCTGAGTATTAGGCTTGACTCGATACTCGTAACTCGAATTTTTTTAATAATACTCGAAATTACTCGATTTTGAGTACTCGACTCGACAACTTGACCAGGGTCCAAAAGTAACTCGTGTTACTGGCCCAAAATGACCGAAGAATATTAACTTCTCCAACCCACAAAGAAGCGGAAACGCAAGACCATTTTGTGCCTGGGGCCAAAGCGTGAGTATTATTTTCGCCCTTTTTTCTTTATCAATTTTTTTTGTGATATTTATAGCTCTCTCTCAAAAAATTTATATACTGCTCATTATATTATGAAAAACATTACAAAGAGACCGTATTTTTTAAAAGGGCGGCCCCTCGACTTTGAGGACCCATATCTAAGCCTAGTGTGAAAATTTTGCAAAAAACACTTTTCAAATTTTTGTTGCTTCTCAAGATCACATTCCGAATTTTTCCGATTTTTTGGCATCCAAAAATAAGGCGGCCGGCCGCATTATTAAAAGAAAATAAAGTAGCTGTTTTTGTGAACTTGTATCGTTTTACAAAATACTACCTGAGTAATAGCATATACATATGCTTGGGGCTTTGGAGCAGCTGAATAAGCTTCTTTGCTACCACTTGCTTCATTTGACGAAATGTTAAGTACAAAGTCGCGGAAATTTTCTGTCCTGCAATAATCACTCGAACCAGTTCTTCTTCTTCTTTTTCTTATTGGCAAAAGCTCTTTTGAGGTTACCAATACATCAGGTACACGAATATTTCGAAGTGGCAAAAGTCCATTCATATTAATTTTAGCAGCGTTTATGTTATTCTCACCCAAATGACCAGGACCCGAGTATGGTCTTTGAAAAGATAAAGTGGCAGGGGTAGCAAATAAGCAAATTAAAAATAGAAAATATGTTTTAGAACGCAGAAGTAAGCATGGTAGATCAGCGAATATTTTGCTTATAGAGCGCTGAAATACGACTTTTCTATGCGTGTTTTGTGAGAAGTCATTTTTTGTAGCGAAATTATTTAGGTAATGCTTTGTAACAGCAACTGATCTAGAGAAAAGTTGCAAGGAATAGAATACGGCTGATTTAGATACATCTGCAAAGAGAAAACAGTAAAATTTGAAATTATGTGGCACCATCTTAAAGAGGAAGAATTTTTATATACGCATCGCCTAGGTCACTGGTTCGACTACCACTGGGTGCACACCTTTTTTTATCTCCTCTAATTTACAAGTTTGGTGTCAGAATGATCCTCAATCTCCTAGCTTTCTAATAAAGCCATCAGCGCGGGGTTTAACACCTACTGGAGGTTATTTACAGGCTAAAATTGGATTATTTCTGAAAATCGACCTCTTTGGGGGTTTTTTCTGACTGGTTTGATTCATATTTTTTGACTTTTTTCACAAGTCACACATTTATGTACTGAAATGTAGCCAAGACTCTAGGCTTTCATTCGAGATATCATAAACAGAAAAATGTAATATTGAGTTAAAGCTAGAATTCAAAAAACACAAAATAATTTTCAATTCCACGCCATCCTAAACAGATCTGTCATTTGCATGGAATCCTAAAATTAGAGTATTTGCTGACAGTAAAGCAGGGTTAAAAAATTCCAATCGACTACTCTGTAGTCTTTGGCCCCAGAATTCAATGAACTCAATAAAAGAATAAATAAGATACCGTATATTCTCGATTAGAAGGCCCCTCTCTAATAGAAGACCCCCCTTGAGGACCTATATATCAGCCTAGAAAAAGAAATTCGCACATCTGTTTTTCGCGTTTTCTTACTTAGCACGAGCTTACCTGATTCACTTTTAAAATTTTGGTTGAGCACGCAAAAATCTCAAAATCGACCCAAATTTTTCCGACTTTTTTAGGGTTGAAAAATAGAAGGCCCGGGCTTCTAATAGAGAATATACGGTATGCACCTTGGGACACTTGAACCTTCGACCCTAGGCGATGCGTATATAAAGTTCCCTCCCCCTTTAATATCATGCATCTTATATCCCGACTCAAGGCCAATATTTTGCAAATATGTTATTTTTTTACCGAGTATCGTATTTGAAATATTATCTTTAGACTAAGGATAAGTTCTCAAAGTCGAAAGGTAAAATAGAAAGGACGGAGGATCATTCGAGATTATTATGGATAATATTTTGAAAACAGGTGGCCTTATATCGAGATTTTGGTTTTTTTGAGCCAAAAAATATTAGGTTTATCAAAAGCGATTGGCAAAATCGGAATCCCTGCGATATTTGCGACCAGACTATTGAAACAGAGCTCTCAAAAATATAGTTAAAAAATAGTGTCGGACCCTAAGCAAGAACAAACTTTGGGGTGGCCTATATTCAGGTTCGACTATTTTGCTTGAAAGACCATGCTCACGGTCACTTGGTGGTCTTCAAGTGGTCCTCGAAAAATTTTCATAATCATAGAACTTCTGTTCATTTTTTTATACTCGGTTTCTTTAAAATTCATTATTAGGTTTAGTTTTGTTAGAAACCAAGTCAAAAAATCCGTACAGAAATCCAACGACTAGGAAAAAATTTGAAATTGGTGGCGAACCACCAGACCACCGTGGTCCGAGCATGGTCCTTTAACTATAATGAAAAAAATTTCAACATAAAATATGCCGATATCTACATAAAGTTCACATTATTTCAAGAAAAAAGACTATTTCTATTTCAAAACTCAAAAACAAAACAAAAACCCAAGAGCAAAAAACTAATATATTATTATTTTCATATTTTACTTCTGTGTCTTAAGAACTTCTTCTTCTTTTTTTTGCATTCCTTCGGCTGTTTTTAAAAGAGGAGGGCCAGCCGAAAAAACAATGATGGTTCAATAATTTCCATTTCTTCTTTATGCATCTGTCTACAGCAAGAAAAATCTGGCCTCATGGGTCCCCATAGTGCCATGAAATTCCGATAAATAAATGCTAGAGAAGGAACGATTTCCACTCTTACTACTTGTTTCTTCTAGTTCTGTTTAGGTGGTGTTGGCGGTTTGAAAAGACCAAATGGGCATGCCCTTCCTATGTCCCTTTCAACCAGAACAATTGGAACAAAATTATTACACCAGTACAAAGGAAGTGAGCAGCAAAAGAAACGAATCTCGTAGCAAAGTGATTAGGGTTAGGATTTATGAGTAAAAAATATCAATTATAAAATGTGCCACACAAGTGTTTTGAGGTGTGATAGCGTAGTAGTTAACAGAGAAGCTGCATAAAGTATCTCCAGTTTTTTAGTAGACCAGGTAGTTAACCGAGTAGTGCCGGGATTTATACTTTAGAGGGGTCCTTGTGTTAAGAAAGAACAAGCATTTAAAATGTCGCTTTTGGGTTTTTTCTGTCTGTTGAATTCTACTTTCTGTCCGCTTTTTCAAATATAATTGAAAATAACCCCAATGTGTGATAAATTTTTTATTCTGAGCCGCCCTAGTATACAGAATTTCCTAAGGAATCTGAATTTATTTACAGAATTTCGAAACGATCTTAGGAGTCTAGTTTTGGCCACTTTGCATAAGTTGGGCAAAAAAAAATCTCCTGGATGCAAAAAATAGTCACATCTCAGCAGCCAAGAACTTTTTCGAAATTCAATAAATATTTCTTAGAAAATTTTGTATACTGGGGCGGCTCAGAATTAGGAAATCATAACAAATCGCGGTTATTTTTTAATTATTTTTTAAAAAAAGCGGACAAAAAGAAGCATTCAACCAACAGAGAAAAGCCAGAAGCATGCAAGAAAGTTTCATCCGTTAAGGAACCGGTTTTTTAGCCGGTTAGCTTACCGTTAGCTTACTTCAACCTTTTTCAAAAAAAGGTACCTTGTTAGGTGCCCCTAAAATTTTTGGAGAATGAGGGAGAGTGTTAAAACTGAGTAGCGTCAAAATTAGTGCTGTGCCCGAGCGAGATCTCGTCTCGAAAATCTCGCTCGCTCGGTCTAAATTGAGATCAAAATCTCGTCTTGAAATCTCGCTCGAAAATTTTCAAAAGTCTCGATCTCGTCTCGAAATTTTTAAAATCTCGAAGGTCCCGCTCGGGCGGTTCAAGACAATTTTTTTTCAATTTTTTCAAAAAATCTATAACATATTGATTGAATAAAAGACATTTTTGCAATCTGTTACGTTTTCAATGAATGATTGTTTTACGTTGTTTTTCTTATTCCTAAGTATTAGCAAAGCCTTGTATTTCTCTTTTTTAGAAAGCGAGAACCTCAACACCGATTTGTACCAACACCGACTCGAAGAGAACCTCAACACCGATTTGTGGGCGGATACATTAGAAGCTGGTAGATATTTCACTTTTTATGGATGAATAAAATGCTTTGGTTTTCAGAAGTGAGTTCGCCACCAGCAAAGCGTCAAACGTCTTCATCTTTCTTTGGCTCAAACTCCAATTCTTCACTGACACAACTGAAGCAAATGCGAGTTCCGATGAAGCGAGCGTCATTGCAGAGATTACAGCCTACACGAAACTGAAGAATCTTGAGCTTGATGAGAATCCTTGGACTTCTGGAAGGTTTGTCTCAAAATATATTTGTTATGGTAGTTATTATGCATAACCTATTTTAGCTAAACGAAAAAGTCATTTTCAATTTTGGCGAAGCTAGCGCAGCGTTATCTCTCTTCACCGGCAAGCAGCGTAGCAAGTGAGCAGCTCTTCTCAGTGGCTCGCGATGTCTACGACTACCGCAGATCAAGTCTTAGTCCGGGCAACGCAGAGAAGCTCATATTCATGAACAAATGTCTTCATCAATTGAACTGTTGTTATTGAAGTTGTGTGTGTTGAGTTGTTGGATAAATAAAGTTGTTGCTTCTGAAAAAATGATGGAATATGTCTCGAATTACTTAAATCTGCGTCTCGAAAATTTTTTCGAGATCTCGAAAATCTCGCTCGAAAATTTTCAAAAATCTCGATCTCGATCTCGAAATTGTTTTTTGCTTAAAATCTCGTCTCGAAATCTCGCTCGAAGGCTAGGCACAGCACTATCAAAAATTGTATAAAAATAGTTTTGGAGACCTTGAAAAGAAAGAATTTTTGTGAAAAACAACAAGGTGGACCAAGGCATATTTTTTAGGAGAGAAGCGAACACAGAGACCATTCATTCATAGGTTAAAAAGGGCAAATTTCAAGCAAAATGGCCATTTACCAAAACAAATAACTATTTAGTAGTTTTTTAAATTGGAACACACAGAATTTGTTTTAATCCCATTCTTTAAAGTATTCAAAGACCAAAGCAGTCTACTTATTAGGTAGGGCAATCCATCACCTACTTCATTTTTCTTTTTGAATAATCCAGCACTATTTTTCGGCCAAATAAATAATTTCAGTCACGCAATGAGAACAAAAAGCTTCAATACTTAGAACTAAAAAAGGCATGAGGGAAATATTATTAAGAACGTTTTTTTTTTGCTAGATAAAAATGCAAATTTGATTTCGAGGTAGTCAATCAAATAAAAGCTTAAATGCCTGCTTTTTGGCTTGCTCCTCTTTAAAGGTAATTTAATTTTTTTATTTTAGCCGAATAAAGAAATAGTAGGTCTAAAATAAATAGCAGACATCTTATTTTGAGCAATACTTAAACACAAAAGTACAGCCAAAAAAGATATGAACAGGAGGTTGAATTTGGCTTTTTCGGCCATAACTTTTAGTAGGTCGAATATCACAAACCTGCTGATCCACTCAGAGACAAAAAAATATTTTAGTATAGAACTTAAAAAACACGATTCTCGGCTTAGTCTGCTTATGGTTTCAGTCTGAATTCGTTAGGGAACACAATGATTCGAAAAGAAATTGGGCCCTATCCGTCCATGGGGAGAAGGGGGGTTGCCTTAGTCCCCCTGTTGATGTTTTTTGTGAGTTTTAGGCTAAGGCTTAGACAAAAGTAGGCCAGCGTATATTAGGACAAACTTAATCATGAGTCTAAAATACGTTTGAGTCCGTCCTAACATACGCTGGCCGATTCTTGCTATAGCCTAAAGCCTGAAAAATCACAAAAAAACAGGGGAGTCCAAGGCAAGACTCCCCTCCCCCTTGAGGGATAGGGCCACTATTAAGCTAAAAATGAAGTAAGAAGGTTTTATTCAATATTACGGAAACTGAAAAATGCGTACAGGAGTTCAATGATCAGGTGAAAAATATCGAAAATGCGAGGGACCACCCAGAACGAGTGGCACAAAGCTTTTATACTTTGGCCACTTTTAGACCGAAAGCCAAACCGCAAGGGACGAAGCTTAAATTCTAAATTCACCTACAAAAAAGTTGTAGCTTGAAGAGACCAACGAAAATTTTGTCTTTTTTTTCGTGCTTATAAAAGCAAATGTCCCGAAGAAACTTGTCAAAACTGTAAGTTTGTCAAAACCAAAAGATTTAGAAACAGATAAAAAAATTAAGATGCATCACTCAGAATCTCACCCCCAAATGGTCGAAAAGCCAATGAAAGTTGGTTTTTTGGGGAACACTAAAGGGGAATCTGAGTTATACACATCAACACCTTTAAGTTTGACCTCGAACTCAAAGTCGAACTCGAAGTACGTGAACAAGCCATAACGTTTTTTTACTGAAAAGTTTAGTTTTCGAAAAAAATTCCTGCGCCAAAATTTGACTTTTTCAGCTATTCACAGTTAATATAAAAGACCCCCCCCCCAGTGTATAGTTGCCGGAAGAACGCCTTTTTTGAAAAACATTACATTTTTTGTAACGATTTTCAAAAATGCTCCAATGCAATCTACCAACCAGTAAATTACAATCAACCAAATAATGTCGGATTTGGATTGCTATGCTCTGAAAAACAAAGAATCGCAAAATATGCTTTTTCAAATCTGTAACAAACTTTTCCAGTCTGAGCAGTGTGAAATTTATATTTTGCAAAAGCAGCTAGCTATCACTGGAAACACTCTGCTCATGTTACCCTTTCCCTTTTTCCATCCTAATGCATCCAGCCAATAAAAATGTCACTTCCGCTCGCTCAAATGCCAATCAAAGAAGGGAGATTATGATCGAGCCAATTTTAGTGTGATAAATAACCACAAATTTACCCTCAACGGATATTTCTAGTAATTTTGTGATGAAAGAATGTTCTGAAAAAGAGTGAAAAAGAACAGAGATTTTTAATGGATCGAAGGCAGTATTAGAAGAATGAAAGAAAATACGGAATCAACTTTTTGAAAAGCAACACGTGACCATAGATTTGTATACTTAAATAGGGTTGTCGAGTCGGCACCGAGTCAAGTCTTGGACTCGAAAACTTGAAAATTTCGTAGTTCCTTTTCGAGTCTCGAGGCCTCGGAAAAAGTTTCTAGTCACTTTTTCTTCAGAAAAAATTCGACTCCTTCTCTCGAGTTTCAAGGCCTAGACTTCAAGTTTCGGACTCGAAAAATCGGAAATTTCAAGTTTCGGCTCAAGTCGAGGCCTCAAAATTTCGAGTCCATTCGAGTTCTCGAGTGGAGAACTCGAAATATTTACGCTTAGACAACCCCATACTAAAGAGCCACTGTACCCCGCCAATTCAAAAAAAACCTAATCATTGAAATTCTGTTTGGATTTTCCCGTTTGTTTTTTTACTTTCGTAAAAAGTACCCAAATTTATGTCCCAGAACCCGGAAAATGTGCGCAAACTCTTCATTTGTCACAACTTCCGTACGCTGGCCTACCCCCAAGCCTAAGGGCTAAGCCTGAACTTGTTGTTTGCAAGAGTAGTTAGAGCATTTTTTAAAGGTCGGATTTTGGGGGGGGGGGTTCGCTACTAGCGCCGGATTTTTTATTACAGGTTGGTAACAAGCTCCCTTATGGCTATCTTTTGAAATATAACGTTTTTCGATAGACCACAGGGTGGTCGTGCCTCTTCCGTGTTAGTGCATAGTGTACAAAGTTTATTTCAATATTACGAAAGGGGCCCTAAGAAGTGGTCTTTTGATTTTTCACCTTTTCTAATATATTGATTGAATTCACTTGAAATTTTTTGTTATTTTTAGCACCTTAATTTTACTTTAATTTTTTTTCTATACGTTTTCATACCGGAATTCAGTGAACCTTTTCAAACAAAAAACCTTTTTAAACAATTATATTTTTGACAAAAAAAGATGAATAACAGAAGCATTCCTTAGCAATTTTTGCTAAAAAAACAGCAATATTTGTTGAAACAAGAGACTTTTAGTTATAATTTCAGTTTAAAAGCTCAAAAACACATTTTCAAAAACTCTTTGAAGAAAAAGAACAAGCAGTTGTCAAGTTAAGATGCTTTATGCTTTTCATTGTCGCACCTTTTTGCATGAAAAAGAGAATATTAGCTAGAGCAAAAGGGTTAAACTAACAGCTCAGAAAACCAAATTCTAGTTGTTCCTTCTTAAAAGGCGTCGAAAAGCATATACATTTCCATGCCAACTAGTAAAGTTTGCAAGAAACTTAAGCAATAGATATTACGAAAATATAAATAACTTGAACTGTTTTAGTTTGCGAAAAGGACGCAATATGCCACAAAAAAAAAAATTGAGATTCAATGGCATCTCTTCTAAGTTGTTGCGTTGATTTTTTTAAATTTTTTTGTATCGTGTAGTCCAGGACCTCAGCTTTCTAACAAGTTATCAAACTTTATTAATCCCCTCCCTTCACTCTTAAAAGGGTATCTCAAAAAGAGCGGCAAATTCGGAATCCGACTAGATTGACGAGTCAAAGGCAAAAAATTTCAGAAATGTAGGGAACGAACTTTCGGGGCATCTTATGTAGAGCATCGACTGTATATAGTTTCCATACTAAAAAACCTATAACTATCTTCAATTTACTAAAAGGTGCTACTCGGTCTTACAAAAGGCTAGTCATTTTCTTTTGTAGCAAAAATACTTTTTTGTGGCTAATTTACTCTTGTTGTGGCTAATTTTCAATTTGCCTTGGTTCATTAAATTTCCTCATCTATTTTAGAAGTTATAACACCATTAGGCAGCCCTACGACTCTAGTTTCTTATGAAGTATCATTTATTTTAGCATCTCTGCAAAATGTAGGACAACAAATCAAAAGTATTGAGCAATTTATTTTTTTTGCTACATGCTTTTAATTTTCTGTACCACATTTTGCAACGATGCTGAAGTTAATAATACCTCATTGGAAACTAGAGTCATAGGGCTGCATGATAGTTTTATCACTTTCGATAAAAGATGAGAAAATTAGCCACAAAAACAGTAAATTAGCCGCAAAAAAGTATTTTTGCCACAAAAAATTCAACTTTTACAAAACTCAACTTTCGGTTCCTGGATCAACCATCAACCGGCTGATTGATTGCCGGGCTGATCAACCGGTTGGTCAAATGGTCAACCGGTAGGTTAATTTTGCGAAAACTTATAGTTTCTTTCCCCGGTCAATCAACGGGTTGATTAATTTCCGGTTGATCAACTGATTGATGGAAGTGATCAACCGGTGGCCACCGGCGTATCAACCAGTTGATAATGCCGGTTGATTTGCCAAGACTGTTCAGGACCTATATATAAATGTCAAACATATGATATTTGTTTGATCTCTCTGTGATTGGAAGGTAATCTTGTAGACCTCAGTGTCTGGAAACTTTCAAAATTTTTGAATATAAAATTTCAAGTGAAATATATTTCACCAAAGATTAAATTGAAGTTTAGATGAAGATGAGCAATTTCAAAACATTATTTACCTGAAAAGGGCTATTGGTTCAATTATATCTTCAGCAAAATATCAAACTCTAATCATCTTACTTTCTGGACAAATCTTAAAATTCCTTTACTTATTTGGTAACTATGATTTGTGTCATTTTATCCTGTTTAACAAGAAAGAACTGATGGAACTTAGTCTTGTTAGCACTTTTTTTTATCAAAATATATTATTGAATATGCCTTTCTATCCGCTTGTAGTATTTGATAGCAAACTTGATAAAAACATTGCAAATGATTATAATTACTTTTTAATTTCTTTCTTTGTAGTAAAAATCATTCAGCTTTAAAAAATCTGAGCTTGAAATACTTGCGCTAGCAACACAACCTCATTCTGGTCAAATCCATTAATTCTTCTTTTCATGAGCTGTAGCAAGTCAAGCATTTGTGGAAAGGTCAAAATTTGACTACAGTCAACTCCCTCCGTAGTGTAAACCCGCCATAGTGCACACCCGGTTCTGATGTGGTTGGCCACCATACAGTCAACTCCCTCAATAGTGACCCCCCCCCCCATAGTCACCCCTCGCCATAGTGCATACCTGCCGCCGGTCCTTTGGGTGTGCACTATCGAGGGAGTTGACTGTATTGACTCTAAAAAAATTTGACAATAGCTTAGAAAGCTTATTTTCTCAATTTTTCGAACAATTATGTTGCACTCTTAGTAATAAGTCCAATTTCTTGAAGTTCTTGTGCTTAATGCTTCCGAAAACACAGCGTCAGAATCTAAATATTTGCTTGCTAAATTATTTGACGATAGATTGCCAATGTCTCTCGTTACACATTGAGTTTCGTGAATCCGAAGTTATTGTGAAATATTTGCATTCGCCCAAGAGCTTAGATTATAAACGTCAGCTGTATATATTGCAAGAGCACAAACTACCAAAAACAGGCTGATGAAATATGCGGATTAGTGGGACAGGTTAATTTTTACAAGATACGGTATTTCTTCTAATGAACAGTCACCCTTATAGCTTAAAAAGTGTTCTTGGCATTGTGTTCTTTAAACTAGTTTTTGTAAACTACTCTCAGGAAAGTTACCACCCAAATTGTACAAGGAGATGAGCTACGAAATTGATGGTAACTTGCCTAAGACTGGTCTGCAATAAGTGGGCCAAAGTTTTCAAGATTTCAAATAAGGAGGGGGGGGGGCGGATCCTATCAGAGAGGAGGACAGTTTATTCGCCTTGGTTTTCGCCCCCTCTTGATTTTTTTTGGAATTTAGGCCTTAAGCTTGGCGAAATAGACTCAAACATGAACCTAAGACATGAGTTTAAGACATGTTTGAGTCTGTCCTAACATAAGCTGACCTATCCTCGCCTAGGCCTAAAATTCCATGAAAAATTAACAGGGTGGACCAAGGCAAAAAAACTGAATTATCCAAATAACGTGTTTTTCAACGAGAAAGGGGATTACTAAACGGGGGATTAACTAAACACAGCAAAAAGTTTGATTAGGAAAAGTGCAGAAAAATTGTGCGATTAAACGTATAGAAAACACAAAAAAATGTCGGAGAGATATTTTTGGAAAATTCTTATTGACCAAAATTCAGCTTTTTGCTTCAGGGAACCAAGTCGAATTTAGGGGTAAGGTACTTCTTCGGCGCGCGGAGGGCTTGGTTGGTTAAATATGCACGCACTCACTTACTATAAACATGATTCCGAGATAGACTCTTGATCTAAAATTTATTTAAAGGCTCTTCTGCTTAGCTTCATTGAACAAGAAGGAGTAAAATACGATCACATGAGGTGGTTTGCTCTTCCCCCCTAAGGTAAAAAAAAAGTCAAATTGCAGTCAAATTTAAAAAAAATGTCTTTTTGTTTTTGTATACTCTTCAGCTCACGGTTCAGGGTGATTTTGAAAGAAACCCACATGAGGCAGTCCGACCTTCAGGTCTCCGTATTTTGAAGAAAGCAATTTTTTCCATCGGGTTCTGTTACAAAGAAAATAAACTTGAAGGTGTCTCAATTTTTAAATCTAAAGAAAAAAATTATTTTGTTAGAAAAACTCCTTATTCTGATTGAAAAGTGGCCAACATACGAGAGTCGTTATATTGACGGTCGACTATACCAATATATTCATACTTTTAAGCAAAAAATGAGGTGGTTTTTAAGCTTTACACTTCAGAATTTGGAAATTGAGACACCTTTCAGTTACACTAGGTGTCCAATGACGCGGCAAAAAATTGCAGTCACGGTCGCAGTCACAGTCACAGTCGCAGTCACAGTGTGTGTCCAATGACGCGGAAAAGTGTTTTTGTCACATTCACTTTTTGTCACAGATTTACTCATTTCTGTCACAGATTGGATTCTCGACATGAATCCACAATTTTTAATTTTTTGTGTGAAATTCAGGGGGGGCAAAGACCAGATGGCTCAGGACCCACTCCGGAATGGCCAAAAGGCCAAAATAATTGGTTTTCTGGGGTTTACTAAAGGGGGGGGGGGTAAACTTTTTGAGAAAAAACCAATTGAGCGGATGAGATTTCGGGTCCGATGGGCTTAATCGCTCAGAATTCCAGGTTTATGGTGGTTTTGAGTGGCTCAGGGTGGAGTTGTGAGCGATTAAGCCCATCGGACCCGAAATCTGATCCACTCAATCGATTTTTCTCAAAAGTTCACTCCCCTTCAGTAAACCCCAGAAAACCAATTATTTCGGCCTTTGGCCATTCCGGAGTGGGTCCTGAGCTATCTGGTCTTCTCTCACCCTGAATTTCACTCAAAAAAATTCAAAATTGTTAATTTCGTGTCGAAACCAAGAAAGTCCGAAATACAAAATACAGTCACAGTGTGTGTCCAATGACGCGGAAAAGTGGGACTGCGACTGTGACTGCGACGTAAATTCAAATCGATTTGAAGCGTCAGTCGCAGTCGCAGTCACACTTTTCCCGCCTATTGGACACACACTGTGACTGCGACTGCGACTTTGACTGCGACTGTGACTGCGACTGTTGATGTGTGTCCAATGACGCGGAAAGTCGCAGTCGCAGTCACACTTTTCCGCGTCATTGGACACGTAGTGTTTAAACTGAAGCATTTTTAATTTTATTTTTAAAAAAGTATAATTTAAAAAATAAATTTTTTTAGCAATTTAAAGTGTCGAAAACAGCCTGCTCGTTCAACTTGTGGATGTATAGCAAAGCCACTGAATTGAAATGGAACGGCACTGAAAATTCTTCTAGAAATAAGCAGTACAGTCAACTCTCAATTTAACGAACCCCCGATTTAACAAAACCCTCGATTTAACGAACATTTTTTCCGGTCCCCAGGGGTTCCTTAGATCGAGAGTTGACTGTAACTCAGAAATTTTGCAAATTATTCATGATGATTTGCTGAAAATCTTTTGCCAATAAGAGACATTTTGGCACTTATTCGGTTGGGGGGGGGGGTTTTCACTTATTTAAAAATAGTGTTTAAACGACTCCTAAGTAATATTTATATGCTTAAAACGATAAGAAAGTCAACTTCTAACATTTTTCCACACAAAAATAGATTTTTAGAAAAAAAATTTTTTTGACTGAAATTCGACTTTTTGCCTTGGTCCCCAAGGCAATCGAACCTGAAAGGGTAGCTGGATACCAAAAAAGATGGCATTTGAACATAGTTTTGTTAACTGGGGCCTACCGCATAAATAACTCTGGTATACATGTGTTTTCATGCATCCAGAGTCAATTTGCATCTAAGGGCTGTTTCGCTTCGCATCTGAGCTAAGATGCGACACCAAGCAACCAAGGCCCCCTGCGCAGGGGGCTTGGTTGGTTAGAGATGCGCGCACTCACTTACCTTAGACATAATTCCGAGCAAGACTCTTGATTAAAAATGCATAAAGAGACTCTTTTTGCCCAGCTCCAGTGACCAAAACGGGGTAGAATACCTTAATACAAGGAAATTTGCCTTGGTCCCCCAAGGCAAAAAGTCAAAAATTTTTTTTCCAAAAATACCATTTTTTGTGTGGAAAAATGTTAGAAGTTGACTTTCTTATCGTTTTAAGCATATAAATATTACTTAGGAGTCGTTTAAACACTATTTTTAAATAAGTGAAAACCCGCCCCCCCCCCCCAACCGAATAAGTACCGACATTTTAATGTAATATGTTGATTAGAGAAGTATTGTCTTGTATGATATTGTATCGATGTAAATTATTTGCGACATTATATGTAAATATGTAATTTTTTATGTAATTTTTTAGAGCAAAGTTTTCTCTTTTATTGGTATCACAGTTCGGAACTGGTCAAAGTAGCGAAGGCGCACTATAGGGGAGCAAATTCAAATTAATCTTGTGGCACGTAACAAGCCCCTCTAAATAAGTTTTCTATAGAGCATGTTTAGAAGCTGATGAGTACTAAACTCATGAGTACTAAAATCTCATTTTGTTTTTAGCATCGTGGCTTAGCGCCTGCGCTACGAAATGAGGTACAATTTGTTGCAGGTCTTTCCTCCAGTTTAGCTAATCTTACTAATGGCCAACCAAGCAAAAATTTTGTGTCTTGGTTCTTATATAGAGACGCGACTGTAACTTGAAACAAATTGACTTTTGTTCAGTTTTTTTTGTAAAAATTAAGTTTATTTTTACAAAACAGAGGATGGGCGCTTGTTAGAACCAGTGCTGGGCATTACAAAATTTTCGCTCCTGCTCCTGCCCTTGGATCTTTGCTTCAAAATTGTTGCTTGCACTCTGGCTCTTGGCTTTCAATCTCAAAATTGTTGCTCCTGTTCTTGGTTCCTAGCTATAAAATTTTTCTTGGCTCGGAGCGGAGAATCTCCGAGCCAAGAGCTGAGCCAAAGGAGAATTTCTCACCACTGGTTAGAACATGGGCAGTTTATATTTTCATATTTCATCCTGCCTATAGCATAAGCACTTATCGCCAAATCGCCAATCGCCTTATTATCGCCAAATTTTTGATTCTGCTCGAAACAAATACATTTAAACTTGTGGGAAAATCCGATATCTGAATAATTATTGTCTTGGGTAGAGTTTTGAAAATTCGGCGATAATTTTGAAATTCTAAGAGCAGTGTTACAACCAAATTGGCCATGCTGAACATGAATCGAGTGTCAGATATGCCGGTTCATCAGGCAGAATAAAGTTTCACGTCAAAATGTGTTTTGAAGTATTTTTCTAATTTTTTTAAATTGTCCTTCTTTTTTTACACATCAATCACTTTATTTGATACACTAATTACATTAATTACATCATTTTTCGGTTTTATTTTACTTGCTCTTTCTACTAGTATGTGGTGTTTGATGTAGAGACGGCTCTATCACACCATTACATTTAAGTGTTCAAAGGCATGCTTGTCGCCAATGGAAATTTTTTGAAAGTCGGGTACCAGAAAAATTCAAACAAGAATTAATTTGACAAAATTTTGGAAGAGTCGAGGAAAAATTGTTCCTCCAGTGGAAATCGAACCGACGACCAACTTTCGCAGTCCGCTGCCTCTATCTTACTAGGCCACCAATGCTATCGAATAAAGGTAGTGTTTTTGATTACGTGTTCCCCGCATGGTACTCAACTAAAATTGATTTCAAAATATTTCTCGTTTGAATTGACCTGGTACCAAAATATTCTAATATTTCCAAAATATTCCCATCGGCGGCGAGCATGCCTGAAGAGCATGTTTGAAATAGTGACATAAGTGCTCTTTCGGGCCAAACATTCTACATTCAGTTATCATAAAACACCCTGCAGTAAAAGTTTGCTAACTTGTCCGACCTGGCAGTGTCAAGCAACGTTGGATGGTCAAAAATTTGAATGAAATTTTAGATGCGAAAAAAAAAATTTGAAAAATAGTTTTTAAACTTTTTCATAGTAAAAAAAGTCCTCGCAAATTATAAATTCGGAAATGCCGCTGCGTTTACAAGCCACAGTCTTTTGAGAGGCAGCCCATGATAATGAGAGATGGTGCCCGATATTACAAGAAAAAAGGTACAGTCAACCCTCGATTTAACGGCCCCTCGATTAAACGGCCCCCTGGGCTCAGTTTGGTTGGATTTGGCTAAAACATAAGGAGTTATACCCCGATTTAACGGCCCCTAGATTTAACGGCCCCCTCGATTTATCGTCACTATTTGCCTGATCATTTTGTTTATTTTTACTATTTAAGACGGGCTCTCATGACAACTGTCTGAAATCAACACTTTCAGTCGAAAATCAGCCATAATCGCAGGTGCTTCATGTGATTATCAGTCATAATTAAAAGTGTTTTTATTTAATTTTTTGCATTTTGAACATAAATTAGCACCTTTGTGTCGATGGTTCATGGTTTACTTCTATAACTTATAGAAGTTTATGGAAATCGTGCAGTACTCAAAGTTGTTTCAAATGCATTTTTGGTTAGATTGTGATATCAACTACAGCCACTTAATTTACATAATAAACTCAACAAGAGGACAAAGGGTAATTTCAGCTGAGGATCATGACAAATTCTACGATAAAGGAAAAAATTGCAAAGGTAGTCAGAAATTAAAACACTTAATCTTTATTGCTTTCTGAGCTCAGTTGTTCTTGTTTTTCAATGCAAATTAGCTTTTTCATTAGATCTTTATTGAGTTTTGACCTTTTCATAGTCATACCTCGATTAAACGGCCCCTTTGGACACTTTTAGTACAAGAAACTCAATTTAACACCCCCCCCCCCCGATTTAACGGCCCCTTATGGCCGGTCCCAAGGGGGGCCGTTAAATCGAGGGTTGACTGTATTGTCTTTTTGCCTGGGTTTGGATTTTGTATAACAACACTGTCACGCGATTATTTCTAGCAGCGGCAACTTTGAATAAAAAATGTCCACAAAACAAAGTAAAAAATTCTCTGTTTGAATGCATTTGAGAATTTACTACGCTGAGTATAGAATGAGCTAACCAAATATTGATCACAAAAACGTAGGAAGACAACCACAACCGAACACAAAATTGCAATAAAATTATGCATGAAGATCACAGGATTAGTTTCAAAAATGTGTTGTGAAAAAGAAACCAAACCAACAGAACCCTCAACAAACAAATGGCTTAGAAGTTTTGACGCCCACAGAAATGTGCACATGATAAATTTGACAACCAGACTTTTGAATTTGGGCCATAATTTATACAAATTAGCCACTTTTGTTGGGTATAAAAGCAATAGTTAATCCATGCAATTTCATAATTATAACACAATAATTTCCGAGATAATCAAAAAAAAATTTTAAAATGCTACTTTTTATTTTAGTGGCTAGCAAATATGTTATAGAAGGTATTTTTTATGAATAAAGTTAATACTTTTTAAGTTGGTTTTCGTTTCAAGGAAGGTCATTGCTAAGATCAGTGTTGTTGGACAAATTATCTTTTGCAAAAAAGTTTTTATTAACGGGAGTCCCATATGTCTTTTGCGGACTTTGAACTCACTTTTATAAATACAAATATTTTTCAGTGAAAATTCCAAATATACAGGGTTGTAGCCCTGACTCTCCTCTTTCAAATGACATAATTAATGTGGCTTGATTCTTTTGTGAAAGTCATTATTTGGCTCCAAGCACTTGTGAGGTCATTTTAAGAAGTTGATGAGAATTTCTATCACTTTTAGTGATCAAATGTTTTATTAAATTCCAGGCGTCACGACAAAATCTCATCACTATGTTGTAGCGAAGCTGAAGAGCTGTAAAAAATACATGTTACAGGATTTTTTTGGTGGTCTGAGTGTTCAGATATGGCCTTTTGAAAAAAATCAATTTCTTGAAAAATGACTAAAATTCAAATTTTTCCAAATTTTTTGAAATTTTAGTCATGTTTGAAGTAATTGATTCTTTTAAAAGACAATATCTCAACACTCAGACCACCAAAAAAATCCTGTAACATGTATTTTTTTACAGCTCTTGAGCTTCGCTACAACATAGTGATGAGATTTTGTCGTGACGCCTGGAATTTAATAAAATATTTGATCACTAAAAGTGATAGAAATGCTCATCAACTTCTTAAAATGACCTCACAGGTGTTTGGAGCCAAATGATGACTTTTCGAAAGAATCGAGTTAAGTTAGATTTTTCTTTTAAGAGAGGAGAAGTAGGGCTACAGCCTTGTATATTTGTAATTTTTGACTTGAATATTTGTATTTTAAAGAGTGAGCTCAAAGTCCGCAAAAGACAGATGGGACACCCGTTAGATTATTTTTATGAAAATACTTTTTGCAGATATTTGTTTTTCATCTGACATTTATTTAGGAAAACATAAAAGTTCCTCGCTTGTTTATAATAGCTGCTTTTTTTGGCTAAAAAGCATCTTAAATCGACTTTTCAGTTAAAGAACGTCATTCCTAAGGGTAGATTCACCCCTAGTTGTAACCTTCAAGGATGAAAACTGTAACTATAAAATAACCAACGGCTTTATTTAGAAGAGGCTTAAAACTTTTCTGACAAACTTTTCCGGGCAGTTTTTATCATTCTTCCATTGTTCAAACGGGGAGCGGGGGAGGGGGGCCACTTAAGTTGAAAATTTCAACAAGTGTATCCGGTGTAGCACTTTTCAACCTAAGTAGAATTCCTACTTTAAAGGGGCATACAAGCGCGTTACACGTTAAATTTAAAATTCGCAAAAAGCGGGGACCGAGTATATTCAAACGATAATTATTTTTAGATACAATTTTGTCAGTTTATATAAAAAGCTATACACCGTGTTGGAATCGAACTCGACCACTTTCGGACTACATCAGCACATTACCACTGAGCTACCCATGTTATTTGACTGACACTGTACTTTACATAAATTATTGCTCTTGACAGAATAACAAATTTGCATTTAAAAATAATTCTCGTTTGAATATGGCTATTCCCGCCTTTTGCAAATTTGAAATTGACCGTGTAACGAGCTGGTATGCCCCTTTAAAAAGAATATGGTACTATTAGAAGTGAAACTGCACCCAACGATTAACTTACTTCAGGAGTATCTGGTTTAACAGCTGCACAACAAAGCATAGCCGTGGATTCTCACAATTCCTATCGGTCTCAGCTAGCTAAAGGACAATCTGTGGACAACATCAATGTTACTATGCCTCAGGGCAAAAACATCTATCAATTGGTAAAAAACTTCGTTTTTTTAGTTTCAATTGAAACAGTTAAAACCAGATTTACAACCAAACCCTGGAAGACAGTGCTCAATTGTGGCTAACAATTGTACTTGGAAACACTCCGCACTAGGAGAAAACATGTTCGTCTCTTATAATAACCTGTCTTGGTGTATGCTATTTTGTTGTTTGATTTAAATGTTCTACCACAGTCGATCTTAGCTAAAACGTCACCTCTCAGGATCAATGATAGGTGACGAGTTAGCAGGGGTGACGTGTAACTGGGTTGAGACTGTAAATGTTTTTCAGATTTCTCTGTTGGCCAACCAAATTAGAGTTATCAAGCCGGGGTTGAGGGGTTATAGATTTATGTTATAGGGGTGGCGTTTTTTACTTGCAAAAACATATATAAAGTCAAACCCCGATGTTGGGCCAACCCTACTGCTAAGCATTTGGCCAAAAAAAGTAAAATTTGGCCATTTTTCGTCGAAAAATGCCATTTTATCCAACGTTCACTGCTATTGAAAAAAAAAGATTTCGACGTAAAACTTCATAAATAAAAAAGATTTAGGGACACGAAAAAATACAAATTTTCTCAATACTCCGGCTATGGCAAGAAAAAATAAAATTGGAGGCTCGAGAAAGTTACGAAATTACCTTGGTCCCCCTGTGGATCTTCAAAACATTTTCACCTACAGTCCTAACTCGATATACTGATACCTCTTAGAGTTTGATTGCCACCTGGGTCTAACCCTTTTTTAACAAATGAGCTGAAAAAACGTCGGACCCAGCCCTAAGGTCGGACCCTAAGGATTGAAGTTTTGAATATGTCCGTAGAGGGAGGTCTGACTTGCAAAAATATGTTTTCGAAAATCGACAGGGAGGAAAATGGAAGTTTGAGGCTTGATATTTCTCAGATTTTGTTTTTTCTTGCTGTTGGCCGGTAATATGTTTTTGTGGAAAATTTTTTTAAATTTTGTATAGTGAAAAAAATACGCTTCACAAAACAGACTTATCAAAACAGTCGAATCTAAGATGCCAGTTCGTGGATTTCCTTGTCAGTTAACCAAAATTAAGTTTTAAATCTTATCAAAATCAATATGAAAAAA